>JAVGWX010000005.1:60980000-61277500 GCA_036924085.1 Ariolimax columbianus | reverse complement strand
GTAAGACAGGTGTGGTAGTAAGATGTTTCATAGAGTAAGACAGGTGTGGTAGTAAGATGTTTCATAGAGTAAGACAGGTGTGTCACTAAGATGTTTCATACAGTAAGACAGGTGTGGCACTAAGATGTTTCATACAGTAAGACAGGTGTGGTAGTAAGATGTTTCATACAGTAAGACAGGTGTGGCAGTAAGATGTTTCATAGAGTAAGACAGGTGTGGCACTAAGATGTTTCATACAGTAAGACAGGTGTGGCACTTAGATGTTTCATACAGTAAGACAGGTGTGGCACTAAGATGTTTCATACAGTAAGACAGGTGTGGCACTAAGATGTTTCATACAGTAAGACAGGTGTGGCACTAAGATGTTTCATACAGTAAGACAGGTGTGGCACTAAGATGTTTCATACAGTAAGACAGGTGTGGTAGTATGATGTTTCATACAGTAAGACAGGTGTGGCACTAAGATGTTTCATACAGTAAGACAGGTGTGGCACTAAGATGTTTCATACAGTAAGACAGGTGTGGCACTAAGATGTTTCATACAGTAAGACAGGTGTGGCACTAAGATGTTTCATACAGTAAGACAGGTGTGGTAGTATGATGTTTCATACAGTAAGACAGGTGTGGCACTAAGATATTTCATACAGTAAGACAGGTGTGGCACTAAGATGTTTCATACAGTAAGACAGGTGTGGCACTAAGATGTTTCATACAATAAGACAGGTGTGGTAGTAAGATGTTTCATACAGTAAGACAGGTGTGGTAGTAAGATGTTTCATACAGTAAGACAGGTGTGGTAGTAAGATGTTTCATACAGTAAGACAGGTGTGGTAGTAAGATGTTTTATACAGTAAGACAGGTGCCACACTAAGATGTTTCATACAGTAAGACAGGTGTGACATTAAAAATCAAGTGAGAAAGTAAAACAGGCGAGAAACTATTAGCCGAGTAGTTAGTAAATCGATCTTTTGACCAAGGAGGCATGAATTCAAACATCAAGTAAGCTCTAGATATATTGTTTTCTATCAGATGTAAACATTTCACAAACCTAAGCTGTATCCTGAGTTAGCGGAGGTTGCTGGGCCAACCGCCCTTCATTTTATCGCCAAGTATTACTGGATACCGAAGCAAGCAAATGCGATATACTCGAATTTCTTGTTAGACAGCACAAGATGTTTGTAAGTAAGAGCGATCAAGAATAGGCGAAACAGACAAACAAACAAATAAACAAGCAAAAATAAATAAACAAATGTAGATATCCTTAAACCCTACGTTGGTTAGTCTGCAATGTAATACCTTTTATTATGTAGCAATGGTCCTATTCTTTGCTCCGCCTCACACATGACACTCTCGGAAATATGTCTGTGGATTGCTGACGGATCTATTGTTGTGTCATCATCCGAGAAGCGATCACTGATCCCCTTCAAAATGTCTCCTCTATCATTCTTCTTCTTCTTCTTCGTCTTTTCTTCGTTTCTGATTTTGTTCGTCTTCTTCTTCTTCTTCTTTTCTTCTTTTTCTTTTTATTCTTCGATATTTGCCCTGAACAAGTACGCTGATGTTCCAAACGATGGTCGAGATTGTTACAAGAACACGTCTGATGTTCCAAACGATGGTCGAGATTGTTACAAGAACACGTCTGATGTTCCAAACGATGGTCGAGATTGTTACAAGAACACGTCTGATGTTCCAAACGATGGTCGAGATTGTTACAAGAACACGTCTGATGTTCCAAACGATGGTCGAGATTGTTACAAGAACACGTCTGATGTTCCAAACGATGGTCGAGATTGTTACAAGAACACGTCTGATGTTCCAAACATGAAAGATGAGACAAGAAGAAGAATTACTCAGCTGTTTGTGGAGATTATAATGTATCACCTTTTGGTGAATCTGTGATAAATGTTGCATGGATCAGGTTTTGTGACTGGTTGAAGGTACGTAGTTGAAATAACGTGCTTCCCCATAATGATTGAAAATACATAACACATAAAGACAATTTGAAACTATTACAACAGATGCTAAGGGCATGATTATATACGCGCACAGTGATTGGCAACCTTTTCAAGATCACAGACCCCAGTGAAGAACTGAAAAACAGTACTCACATGCGCCACAACGGCAAAAGCTTACAAAGAAGTACGCACGACAACTTATATTTATATATATATGAAAGACCAATGGACACGTTGTGCACTCATCTCACCCATACTTGTAATAGACAAGACTTGTCCCAGACTACCCCTCCCCTACTGAGTGTCCGACCCCCTGCCCGTACCCCTTTTAACAGCACTCTCCACTTACACAACTGACTCACCCCAGATTCTAACATGGCCCACCTCTCCTAACAATATTCAGGATACTCTTCTTCTCCCAAGACTTTTCATGTACTCTTCGTCATACCCCCACCCCACTCAATCCCAACACCACTCATCAGAGCGCTCGTAACTGACAATTACATGACCCTTTACCGACCCACAAAAGACACTTCACATAGCTCCACGTTATGTCTTCATGGACCACGGCAGGACTACTTGCGAACCCAAAAACTCTTACTTGGCTCTTAAAGAACCCCCACAAAACCGTTCACGGACCTACCAGAGCTAAAAATGGATCCCCTGAAAAGTTTTAGAACCAAACCCCCCCCCCCCCCCCCCTTCCTCTCCCCAGACTATTAACGGATCCCCACAAGTCCCTTTACGTAGACCGCCAAATCTTGACCTGTACACACCACAAGTCTTCATTAACTTTGACATGTCTTCATGAACGCCAACAAGTCTCTTCAAGGTCCTTCCTATAACTATTCCTGCACACCTACATAGCACACCAACAACCTCACAGATCCCTGACAAATACTCACAATACATGTGGGCTCCCACAATTCCCTTTCTAGGATTTCTCACAAGACTTTTCCTTAACGCTGCTCCTCACTACAAAACTGTTTACTGAATCACACAGTCTCTACCCGACCTTTTATATTACTTTTTGTTGTCTCCATTTGATAACCCTTACCGTAGCATATCACATATGTGATTTCCTACAAACTTACATCACAAAAAACACTCCCCCAAAACTTGCATCACATAAACTAACTCCCCCAAATTATACATACTATAAACTCACTCCTCCAAACCTTACATCACATAAACTCCCTCCCTCAAAACTAATATCACTTAAACTCACTCCCCCAAAACTTACATCATATGAGCTCACTCCCCCCAAAACTTACATCATATAAACTCACTCCCCCAAATGGTACATCACATAAACTCATTCCCCCAAAACTTACATCACATAAACTCTCTCCCTCAAAACTAACATCACATAAACTCAATCCCCCAAAACTTACATCATATGAACTCACTCCCACAAAAATTAAATTACATAAACTCACTCCCCCCAAAATTACCTCATATGAACTCACTCCCTCAAAACATACATCACATAAACTCACTCCCACAACACATATATCACATAAACTCATTCCCCTAAAACTTACATCACATAAACTCTCTCCCTCAAAACTAACATCACATAAACTCAATCCCCAAAACTTACATCATATGAACTCACTCCCACAAAACTTACATCACATAAACTCACTCCCCCAAACCTTACCTCATATGAACTCACTCCCTCAAAACATACATCACATAAACTCACTCATCCAACACATACATCACATAAACTCACAACCCCCAAAACTTACATCACATAAACTCACTCCCCCAAAACTTACATCACACAAACTCACTCCCCCAAATCATACATCACATAAACTCACTGCCCAAAACTTACACCATATAAATTTACTTCCTCAAAACTTACATCACATTAACTCACTCTACCAAAACAACGCATTATATAAACTCAATTCCACAAAACATGAGTATTACTCACGCCTTATTTGACACAATCTGCTTATCAATTCGGTGTTCAATTGAAAATAAACCCCCCAAAATAACATCGACAAGTCACTCATTGATTGCAACTGAGGCCCTGCGCAAATACTATTGATAAAACATCCAAACATTTCATCTCGCTTGCTTGAATGCACGTCAGATGATCCGACTGATACGTGGATCGAATCACGTGACACTCAAGCACGAGTCCCTCAAACATACTAGCCTTCAGCCGTTGCCATGCATCCATTGAACATATTTTAGGAGGTTTTATTTCACTGTTCAGACGTGAATATCTTCTGGATATTTTATTTGAAAAACTGCTGGATTTGACAAGCATTCTGGGACTTCCTGCCCATCAGCTGGTGAAAAGGGTGTGACAGCCAGCATTCGTCTTATTGTGCAGCAGAAAAGAAGCAATTACACAATAGGTATAGTTATTCTTCTATATTTGTTTCAATAAAGGGAGAATGCAACCGAGTCGTTCACAGGCTAAATAGGATGTGATCACCGTTTCCTTCATTGCATATCGTAAAAGGTGTCTAACGAAGGTTGTACGCGGAGTTGACAATCTCATCATGTAAAAACCATTGCTATAAAATCTAGGGGATACATGCCTTTTACTCCAGCAAGTGTATAAGTGAAGTAGGAAGTTCCAAAACGGTGTGAGTTCTGTAACAAACGGTTCCCGACCGGGTCAGGCACACCGTTAGTGACTCCAGAGTTGAATGTCAAGCCGGAAACGCGGATCAACATCGAAACATCGCGGATTGATTGAGTGAAAGGCATACAGCACCGTACTGGACCTTCATTCGCCTATGAATCCCCATAACGGTGAACTTACTTAGGAACTTCGCATTGCACTACAGCCAAATCCCACGTCCAAGTAGTGGAAGTTGTAAATAGGGCGAAATAAGAATTTGCCGATACAATTCGCTGGCTAATGGCGTGCTGACACTGGCGTGACCAGCCAAGTGAGCGAAAAACAGTACGTTATTGTTAGAGATATTACGGCAGATTAAACGGGTGGATGATCTTAACGGAGCATGAACTGCTCGTCTCAATAGAGTATTGACTGCTCGTCTCAATAGAGTATTAACTGCTCGTCTCAATAGAGTATTGACTGCTCGTCTCAATAGAGTATTGACTGCTCGTCTCAATAGAGTATTGACTGCTCGTCTCAATAGAATATTGACTGCTCATCTCAATAGAGTATTGACTGTTCGTCTCAATAGAGTATTGACTGCTCGTCTCAATAGAGTATTGACTGCTCGTCTCAATAGAATATTGACTGCTCATCTCAATAGAGTATTGACTGTTCGTCTCAATAGAGTATTGACTGCTCGTCTCAATAGAGTATTGACTGCTCGTCTCAATAGAGTATTGACTGCTCGTCTCAATAGAGTATTGACTGTTCGTCTCAATAGAGTATTGACTGCTCATCTCAATAGAGTATTGAGTACGCTCATCTCAATAGAGTATTGACTGCTCATCTCAATAGAATATTGAGTGCTCATCTCAATAGAGTATAGACTGATGATCTCAATAGAGTATTGACTGCTCATCCCAATAGAGTATTGGCTGCTCATCGCAATAGAGTATTGAGTGCGCTCATCTCAATAGAGTATAGACTGATGATCTCAGCGTAGTACGGATTGATGTTCACAATGGAGTATGGACTGCTCTTGTCAACGGAGTTCTTAGTTCTAAGTTCTTAGTCGACCTGTACTTCTACAAGGACAGATGCCCATTTGCAGGTCCCAGCCGTGGTATGCGCTGGATGTAGCCGGGACAAGGATTTCCTGCTTAGGGGGCTAGGCTTGAGCAGCTTAATACTCTGATGTGTTAGGTGTTTTCTTCTTCTTCTTCTTCGTACGCTGTCAGACGTCAACCGTTAGATGTTTTCTTCTTCTTCTTCTTCGAACGCTGTCAGACGTCAACCGTTAGGTGTGTTCTTCTTATTCTTCGTACGCTGTCAGACGTCAACCGTTAGGTGTTTTCTTCTTCTTCTTCTTCGTACACTGTTAGACGTCAACCGTTAGGTGTGTTCTTCTTCTTCGTACGCTGTCAGACGTCAACCGTTAGGTGTTTAATCAAAGTGCGAGTTCATCTTAATAGACTCACACCAGAGGAAAGTAGACCCGTAGTCTGCTAGGCACCATCTATGCTGCTCTAATATACAACCTAACCATGGCTGGTGTTATGCCATGTCACACAATTGGTCGCCTCTTTCAACATGCTCTCTATGACGCAGTGGTGCTATTCTTGTCCTTGTCATACACAAAGACCCCGCAAATCACTCAGGAGTACGGACTGAAAACGTCAAAAGGCACATAATAGACCCGCAATTTGAAGACCATCATTAAATGTTTATGGGCTTGATAGACAGAAAGGAATCGGAAGTGATATTTTGTGTGTATGTTCGCCTTTTTTCTCTATTCCCCAAGGAGGAGTGCGTCACACTGTGGTTTTTATTTTGCGCCTATCGGCCCAGTGTATCCGACTTCAGCATGTATTTTATGTAAGGGTCTGCTTACTCCTGCATTTTCTAAGGGTTTGCTTCCCCGGGGTAACGGCCGGTGCTATGATGGGGATCGAACCCAGCACCTTCTGGTTGTGAGCCGTGTCACCTAACCACTAGCCCACGCCGTCCCCTTGAAGTGATCTAATTTTTGGGGAAAAAACATATTCGTCTTCAACGTTCAACCTAAAAATTACATTTGTGATTTATCGTAGTTTACAGCGCGGCTGCGGTACCTGCGCTTCTCGTTCCGACACATCATATTTCAGCACTGCATTTTTTTGACCGGTTTGCCTTTTCTATTCACTCCCTAATCTCTCATCTTCGCTGTTTGGCTGCAATCAGGAAGAGCGAATGAAATTATGTGCTAAAAATGTCAAATTTGATCGTCATCGAAGGCAAGGAAGGAGAAAATTGCAGTTTATTAAAAGAAATGTCAAAGAAATGTCAAAGAAATGTCTTTGCATTAATGTAATAAGAACATATACAATGAGAAATGTTGACATTTGAAATATAACTATCACTGTTGCTCAACACATTTCTACACAGAAAATTCGATGGATTGGTCTCCTCATAAGAATGAAAACTTGTTCGACTACTACTGAACGCTTACTTCTTCTTCTTCTTTGTCGTAGTCGTGTTTGTTAGTTCTCAAATTCCAGTTACCAAGCCCTGCAAATAGGTTTTGCAAGTAGCAGGGTCCGTTCTCAAATTCCGACAAACCAAGACCTGAAATGTACTTTGCAATTAATAGGATTCGTTCTCAAACTCCGTGAAACCAAGCCCTTAAAGGATTTTGCAATTAGTAGGATTCGTTCTCAAACTCCGAGAAACCAAGCCCTGAAAATGATTTTGCAATTAATAGGATTCATTCTCAAACTCCGGCAAACCGAGCCCTGAAAAGGATTTTGCAATGAAAAGGATTCGTTCTCAAACTCCGAGAAACCAAGCCCTGAAAAGGACTTTGAAAGTAACCTGATGTAATCCCGTAAATGGAATGCGTTGAATCGTACTATACAGCTTGACTGCGAAAATTGCGGCTTTCTGTCCGACACATCCGACTTCAGCAGGAATGTTAAGTACCGGACAAGTCTTCGCTCTTCCATCCCTTCATATTAGCCAGTCTGCACTGTTGCAGCCTGTTATCCAGGATCAAAACGCGGAGGTGGAGAAGGGTCTTGCCAGCCTTGGGTCGCTGGCATTGACGCTAACAGCCAGCTTTGGGTCGCTGGCCTTTACGCTAACATCCAGCTTAGGGCCGCTGGTCCTGACGCTAAATCCAGCTTTGGGTCGCTGGCCCTGACGCTAACAGCCAGCTTAGGGCCGCTGGCCCTGACGCTAAATCCAGCTTTGGGTCGCTGGCCCTGACGCTAACAGCCAGCTCTGGGTCGCTGGCCCTGACGCTAACAGCCAGCTTTGGGTCGCTGGCCCTGACGCCAACAGCCAGCTTAGGGCCGCTGGCCATGACGCTAAATCCAGCTTTGGGTCGCTGGCCCTGACGCCAACAGCCAGCTCTGGGTCGCTGACCCTGACGCCAAAAGCCAGCTCTGGGTCGCTGGCCCTGACGCCAACAGCCAGCTTTGGGTCGCTGGCCCTGACGCCAACAGCCAGCTCTGGGTCGCTGGCCCTGACGCTAACAGCCAGTTTTGGGTCGCTGGCCCTTATGCTAACAGCCAGCTTTGGGTCGCTGGACCTGACGCTAACAGCCAGCTTTGGGTCCCTAACCTTTACAGCTCATGCTACTGCGCGCATAAAACACAAGACAATTGAGCTACACGACACAATAAGTCAGCGTCGTATATAAATACATGATGTAAGGGAAATCTTACTATAAACGACACAACACACTTGGCCCAAGAAAGGAACTTAAACCTCCCTACGTCGTTATTAAAAAAAAAGTGATAAAGACGTAAATAATTAAACTAGGAAAAAGACAGCCAAGTAATTGGAAAGTTAGAAGATTTGAAGAGAGCATAGAACACTGTCTGTCTATCTATCTTCAGTCCAAATGTTTCGTTAGACGTCGTAAGGGGGATGTAACCTCCTTTGTTTCATATGTTTTGGCAGGCAAAAATCCGCTGGTGGCTCCAAGTCATTCCCAGTATATGTTACCAACCGTTAGGGGCTGGTAGCTCCTGGAGTATACGATCGCCTTTATTTGGGACTGGTGGTAGTGGAAGTGTAAATTAGAGCAAGGTAGACCCGCAGCCTGTCAGGCACCATCTATGCCGGACCGCTAACCACATAACCAAGACTTGGTGTCACAGCCACACTGTCTTCTTTTTGCGACATTTTGTCTGCAGGACGAGATTCCCTCTCTGCCGTCTTTAATACCCGCCCTACTTCTCGGAGACACCAGATATGAAACATTCCCGCCAGCTTGTAAACATCCAACTGCAAAGATTCCCTCTCTGCCGTCTTTAATACTTGCCCTACTTCTCGGAGGCACCAGATATGAAACATTCCCGACAGCTTGTAAACATCCAACTGCAAAGATTCCGTTAAAATTCCTTTTATTTGCGCACCTCCGGCTTTTTAGTCAAGGTTGACAACAAGGCTAGGAAAACAGTATTTATGACAGCAGGATCTGTCGGGGCGTTTTATGGTCATTAAATTAGACAGCTAAAGAATGTGTAAGGGATCCGGTCGGACAAGAATTACATTTTTTTTTGGGAGGGGGGGGGGGGGGGGGGGCATAATTGTCTTGTTTGAACAACCTAATTGGAAGGCCTTGAATAGAAGCAATCGAGGCCGTATTTAATTCTCTTAAAATGTCGTTAGGTTAGGGAATATTTAGCGACTTTGATTATCAGATTTTGGTACTTAATTTCTTCCACGCTGGAGGAACACACGCGGGGTACCAGTACTGAGAGGGATAAGCTCACAGTACCTTCTCAGCGTGACGTAAAAGACGAATAAAGAGGGTTCTGCATGAGATTAGCAACCTGATTTGGAAAATGTCATTGTTGTAACCCGCCACCCAAATGACTGATAGAATGCCAAGTAGAAGGCCATGCTGTACTGGTGACGAATTGATTCAATTTGAACTAAAAGGCGTGTCGTATGTTCAACATTTTAGTTTTTTTCTAATAAGAAAGGGGGAGGGGAGGAGCGGATGCTATTTAAAATATAGCATGCACACCGCGTGGCAGCTGTAGGAGCAAGAATCCTATTTTCGTAAACTCTACAAATCTATAATTGTCCCTGCCTCCACTACCTTATGTAGCAATGCATTCCAAGCATTCGCCACTTTCTGATTAAAAAATATTTCCTAATATTTAATCTGGACCTTTCTTTAGTTAATTTGTAGCTATGCCCTCTTGCTCGTGTAGGTGATTTGAATTTTGAAAAAAACTTGTTATAGTTTAATTTATCCGTTCCTTTTTTCTTATAAGCCTATATTGTCACCTCGAAATTCATCTCGTTTCTGGACAATGTAGGCCGGTTTTTCTGAGTCTTTCCTCATAACTGTAATTCTGGAATCCCACTATCAGCTTTGTCGCTCTTTTTCGAATCATTTTCAGGATATAAACATGCTGACAATATAGAGGAGAGATATACTCCTCTATGATAAAAACATGTACACAGTATCCCATTCTAGGTCTAACCAATGCCTCATACAGTTTGACAATAGCTTCCTATGTTTGTGAGCATGTCACACCATCGTCTTCGTCAAACGGTCAAAAACAAATCGTATCTATTTCTCTTATAAATCTTGTTGTACGTTATATGCTTCTTTCGTCGCTATACACTTCACCTCGGAATTGAGTTGGGAGAGGTAATGTTGTCACTCTGTTCCTCTCGCGGAGCTAGCAGACCGCAGTGTATCTTTCCGCTTCGTCCCGTCGCCTCCACTTTTTATTTAATCGTTTATCAAGGAAAACTGTACCAGAATATAATCGAGTCGATGTATATAGGTCTCTGATCCGTATAAAGTTAAACAAATCGCTAAAGAAATGGTCAGTACACACACATATCAAATCAAACCGGATCGAAAAAGGCAAATACGCAATTTTCACAAAACAAAATATTAAGTGTTAATGTTTGATGTTAATTAATATGG
This sequence comes from Ariolimax columbianus, assembly GCA_036924085.1. NCBI lineage: Eukaryota > Metazoa > Mollusca > Gastropoda > Stylommatophora > Arionidae > Ariolimax > Ariolimax columbianus. The sequence goes on along the minus strand of JAVGWX010000005.1, from coordinate 61,267,014 downwards.
CGTCAAGGAAGTGATAGGGGTAGTTCCATAGCAAACATGGCTGTCGGGGATGAAGTGTTAGAGACGTCATTGTTTAGAGCCACAGCATGTTTGTGAGGTGAGGTGGTCAGTTCCCTTTCTCGTCGCCTTCTTTTCTTGTCATCACCCAATTTAAGGAGAATAGGTGAAACACTGGATTCAGCTTACAATAAATGGCTTTAAGGAAAACTTAGTTCAAGTCATTTGTAGAACACAGGTCTAACACTAGACTTGGCTTACCAAAAATGGCTGTCGTGATCTTAGTTCTAGTCATTTGTAGAACACAGGTCTAACACTGGACTTGGCATACCATAACTGGCTGTCGTGATACTTAGTTAAAGTCATTTGTAGAACACAGGTCTAATACTGGACTTGGCTTACAATAACTGGATTTCATGAAAACGTAGTTCAAGTCATTTGTAGAACACAGGTCTAACACTAGGCTTGGCTTACCATAACTGGCTGTCGTGATACTTAGTTCTAGTCATTTGTAGAACACAGGTCTAACACTAGGCTTGGCTTACCATATCTGGCTGTCGTGTTACTTAGTTCTAGTCATTTGTAGAAAACAGGTATAACACTGGGCTTGGCTTACCATAACTGGCTGTCGTGATACTTAGTTCTAGTCATTTGTAGAAAACAGGTCTAACACTAGGCTTTGGCTTACCATAACTGGCTGTCGTGATACTCAGTTCTAGTCATTTGTAGAACACAGGTCTAACACTGGACTTGACTTACCATAACTGGCTGTCGTGATACTTAGTTCTAGTCATTTGTAGAAAACAGGTCTAACACTAGATTTGGCTTACCATAACTGGCTGTCGTGATACTTAGTTCTAGTCATTTGTAGAAAACAGGTCTAACACTAGACTTGGCTTACCATAACTGGCTGTCGTGATACTTAGTTCTAGTCATTTGTAGAATTATGGGCTTGGCTGTCGTGAAATGCTTCGGTAATTTCTAGAGAATTCTTGTAGCAATGTTTTTATATGATGAGACCCTCCATTTGCCTCTTACGACATAAAGGAGGTAAACAGTGGGTCTATTCTTTTTGCCTCAAAAACTAATCGGGAAAATTGAGCGCGGGCGTGTGTGTGTGTATGTGCGTGCATCCGTATGTGTGTGTGTGCATGCGTATGTGCCTGCGTGCGTGCATTCGTGTGTGTGTGTGTGCGTGCGTATGTGTGTGTGGGTGTGTGTACATGTGTGTTCGTATGTGTCTGTGTGTATGCATGTGTGCGTTCGCATGTGTGTGTGTGTGTGCTTGTGTGCGTTCGTATGTATGTGTGTGTGTTTGTGCAAGTGTGCGTTCATCCGTGCATGTGTGTGTGTGTGTGTGCGCGTGTACGTGTGTACGCGCTTGCTCACCTTAATATGGAAGGTTGAAATAAAAATCATGAGATGTAGATCTGACTGGCATTAAGCTAGGCTGTTGTAAGATTACTGAGTGTGGGCTGTTGTGAGGTTATTGTGTGTGGGCTGTTGTGAGGTTATTGTGTGTGGGCTGTTGTCAGGTTATTGTGTGTGGGCTGTTGTCAGGTTATTGTGTGTAGGCTGTTGTCAGGTTATTATGTGTGGGCTGTTGTCAGGTTATTGTGTGTAGGCTGTTGTCAGGTTATTATGTGTGGGCTGTTGTCAGGTTATTGTGTGTTAGCTGTTGTCGGGTTATTGTGGAGTGCAGTAAAGCCAAGTCGATTCTTAAGACCAGAAGACAACAGAACAGCCAAGTCGTCTGGAGCTTGTCATTAATGAGTAACGACCCCGGCATATCTGCCGTAATAAGTAAGAGCTCCACCTACTATGGTCAAATACATCCCTCTATTCTCCAACTCTCGGACCAAAACAACTCTGGCCTGTCTTACTCTGTGGGATCATTAAAGGGCTGGACAATGTTAGACTGGGCCTGTCTTTCCATCAGATATAACCTTCTCGCGGATACCTAGCTTAGCCATGCTCTCTCCGATTGTATCGTGATTGTGCACAGAGCAGAATCCGTTATGATTAAACCGATCTAAGACAAAAGCCCTCAATTTGGGCTAAAGGTCACCTGTCAGTTACTAATTCATGTATATGTCACCAAGACATCTTTCCGAAATTACTTGCAATGAATTCATTATTATGTTGAAATAGCTGCACATCAATTTGTTTATCGCAGTAGTAGATTGGTCATTTTTCAAGTCAAAGATGCAAGCTTCAAAACAGGTTATCAGCACGCTCCAGTCGACCCAGCTGTAAATGGATGCTTAGTTTATTGTTAACCCTTTACACCCTTGCATGCCTGAAACCACCAACAAAAAGGGCTATGTACTTTGCCTTTAACCAACAAGCCAGGGTAGACGGACCAAAAATGTGAAGACCGCGATGGCCTAGATGAAGAAAATAAGCATGAATATGCCATCTACTCTGAAACAAAGTGTGATCAAAGGATAAAGGCTAGTCATTTAAGGCTTGACGTGTAATGGGTTAAGCGAAAAAAAGTCTAAAAATAATTGAATTGGTAATCCAACCTTTAGCTTCAGTCTAGAGCAATGCAGTCTCCAACACTTTACCCCGAACAACAGTGTCTGCTATTGGACTACCTACATCCATATACAAATCAATGATATTTATTTGACCTAATCGTTTTTCTCTTTGCGTTCATTTTCTCCATTGTCTTCTTCTTCGTTTTCTTCTTGTCTACTTCTTATTCTTTCGTGCTACGATTTGTATCTTTTTATTCACTCACATTCTATAGATAGAGCCTGATGTGACGAAGTTTACATCTGGACTGTGATATCAGTGTATTTCCGCCCATTACATCCGCTTTTATCAAGTCAATGTGTACGGGAAAACGTTCCCTTGGGTGTTGCTGTTACCAGACTTCCTGAAAGTTCTGTTTATCCTAAATGAATTTGTATCCGTTGTTAATTTACTTCGTCTACTTAGAGTTTTCTGCATTAAGGGCGTCATGGAAATTTCCAATTGGTTCCTTCCCCTGTTAGTAATGAGACAATCTGTGAGATGTACAGTAGCTACGCTTTAGCTGTCCGGCAAAATACGGGTAAAGACAATAATAACATGAGTATACACACGACTAATACGAGTATAGACAATAACAATACGAGTATAAAACCGACCATTACTAATATAAACAAGAACAATACTAACATATGCAAGAATAATACAAGCAAAGCCGAGAACAACATGAGAAGAAATATGAACATTACTAGCATTGACAAGAAAAATATAAAAACAGACAGAAACAATAGGAGAATAGACGATGAGCTGCAGCGATCAGCGACCCATAGCTGACTGCTAGCGTCATAGCCAGCAAACCAGAGCAGCCAAGACCTTTCTACACTTCCATGCGGTGATCCTGGATAACAGGCTGCAACAGAGCAGACTGGCTATGGAGAAGGGATCGAAGTGGGAATGCTAACCCGCTACTCAAAAAATGCTCGCTGAAGTCGGATGTGTTGGACCGAAAGGTGCAAATATCGCAGTCAAGCTGTAAACTTCGACACAACGCATTCCGTTCTCTAGACTACATTCTGCTACTTAAGCCCATGTCAGGGTTTGGTAGCGGGAAATTGAGAACGAACGAAGCAGACAGCCAGGAGAATGGACAATATCAATCATGGTATAGTCAAGAGCAATACGAGTTTAGGCAAGAACAATAATATACTAGCAGCAATAAAAACGCCTCCCTTTATTTTATGATAATTATTATCATTACCACCGACCGTGACCAACTTACACAACCTCCGCAAGTGCGCATGTGTTGAAGGTCACGCTGTCCCATTTTCCCGTGCATGTCATGCTTACTACCCTTGTTACGTGCCTCTTGTGCAAAACAACAAATTGATAAATTCTGGTTTATAAAAGATCGAATCAAGATGAAATTTGGCACACACATTGTTCAAGTTCCAGCGAGTAAAAGGCCATTGTTTGTTTTCATCTAAAGAAAGTCTGTTAATGCTTCTGTAATGCCTCGACTATCGCTTGGAGAGCGATTTCAAACTGTCGGTATTATCTGGAGTGGAATGGCGACCAAAGAAGTTGCCAGACATTTTAATTGTGACCAGTCCACTATAGTAAGGCTGAACCAGCGGTTTCGAGCGACAGGTAACACCATTGATCGTCCCAGGCCTGGTCAACCTCATGCAACTATTCAGTTCTAGATGGGCAAATTATGTTGATACGTCTGTGCAACCGCTTCCAAGCAGCAACTCTGACAAGCCGATCATCTACCTAATGCTGGGAGACTTGTCAGCGGAAACTCTGTGCAGCCGCTTCCAAGCAGCAACTCTGACAAGCCGATCATCTACCTAATGCTGGGAGACTTGTCAGCGGAAACTCTGTGCAACCGCTTCCAAGCAGACACTCAGACCAAGCCGATCATGTACCTAACTCTGTGAGACTTGTCAGCGGAAACTGCAACGGAAACTACGATCCGCTGGTTGACGAAACAGACGTCCCAACATTGGATGTATCTTTACTAGACGTCACCGGACAAATAGACTAGTTTAGGCCCCACACATTGTTCGTCGTCCAAAGGCGGAATGACGACCAACGATGTGCTATGGTAAAAGCCGGCTTAGTATCTCCTTTGCTGATAGGAGAAATCGCGTCTGGCGTCGTCCTGGAGAAAGATACGCCTATGTTTGTGTAGTCCAGCATGGAGGATAGTGTGGATGTGTGTGACCGGGGGGGGGGGAGGTGGGGGAAGGAGGAGACGTTGGTGAGAGGGGATTTTCTAACGACCACCGTACTCCCCTCTATGTTTTTAGAGTTATCATTACCGCTGACGTCTACGTTAATCAAATACTGCCACATATCGTACGACTTTTCCTCCATTATCACCGAGATCTGAACATCTTTCAGCACGATAACCCTAGGCCTCACACACATACTTAACGTTACCAGGTATTTCTTAGCCCAGCAACCTGTTCTTGTACTGGATTGGCCTGCTTTCTATTCTGACATGAACCCGATTGAACACGTGTGGGATGAACTTAACAGAAGGGCCAGCCTGCATGCCATAAGCAATGTGAATGATCTAGAGAGGGCACTTATTACAGAAATGGGAAAAAATAAATGAGAAAAATGTTAAAGTTGATTAAAGTTGAGTTTAATCAAAATTTTAAAATGGGTATGGTCAGATACCGCACCGACACGAGAACACAAACAAAACCTACGTTACGACCAATAGGCCTTCATCAGGGACAACAGATAACAATAATACTGAACTACCAAAGCAAAATATAAGAAACACGATAAGAGCAAGAAAGGAACACCAAACCTCAAACATTTTTTGAGACACTCTGCAATAGCACGAGACGCAGATATCAAGCTGAATTAATGCAGCAGGGGTTCACACACGCTATTGATGATGGATGTGACGTAATGGGTTCACACACGGTATTGATGATGGATGTGACGTTATGGGTTCACACACGGTATTGATGATGGATGTGACGTTATGGCAGTGAGTGCGACTTTTTGTTGTTACAACTAGGCATGACAACTTCTTAGACGCCGCCTCTGATTTCTCTGAGATTTAAGAATACCACACATTTTTGTCAGTAAGCGGATCAAAAATGTAAAATCAGTAGCGTCAATTACTTTAAATTTAGCACGAGTTGCGGTTCATACAATAACACGCGTTTTGTATGGCTCGTAGTATAGTATAGACAACAGCAGTGTCAACGAATAGAAAATGGAAATTTCAAAATAGAAAACTTCATTGTACCTGGTTACCCACATAAGCGCCTAGCTCTTTTCATTTCTGAAAGTCTCTATGACAGAACACAAACTCACATCTCCCGATGTGGACACGAAAATTAAAGATGGGTCGGCTAGAAGAAATGTCCGTACCATGGAGATAGCCTGCGATATGCCATGACGGTCTAACCAAGCCACATTCGCTACCCAATCTCCAGAGAATGTCAAAGAATTCCAAGACACGCAGAGCCCAATTAGACAGTCAACATGAGAACTTGATGGGTAGTGAATGGGTCCTGGCTACATCCATCTCATCTGTCGACTTGACACTAGACAACCTGGGAAAAGACTGTTTTCTTTCGTGTGCGTCTGAGTGACCTTTGTTATTTTATAGCCATCCCTTTTCAGTGTTTCTTTAACAGCCAATTCGTACCTATTCTGTTTTAATATTTTCATGAATTTCTGATGCTTGGTTGAATAGGCCTGTGCAAGGTGTATGTATTTGCATAAGACCAAACCACTTACATTTTGTCCTCTTTAAATATGTCAACATGCTATTGTTAACACTTTCTGTCTCTTAACTTAACGTCTTTATACTGGTTCAGAAGACTCTGCAGAGTCTGTATAAAACCAGTTTCGTCTGACACTGATAACAGACAGTTGGCCTGACACTGATAACAGAGTTTGTCTGACACGGATAACAGAGAGTTGGTCTGACACTGATCACTGATAACAGAGAGTTGGTCTAAAGCTGATAACTGATAATAGAGAGTTTGCTTTACACTGATCACTGATAAGAGAGAGTTGGCTTGACACTGATAATTGATAACAGAGAGTTGGCCTGATACTGAAAACAGAGAGTTGGCCTGACACTGATAACAGAGAGTTGGCATGACACTGATAACAGAGAGTTGGTCTGACACTGATAACAGAGAGTTGGCATGACACTGATCACTGATAACAGAGAGTTGGCCTACACTGTTCACTGATAACAGAGAGTTGGCCTGACACTTATAACAGAAAGTTGACATGACACTGACAACTGATAACAGAGAGTTTGGGATGACACTGATCAATGATAACAGAGAGTTAGTCTGACACTGATCTCTGATGACAGAGAGTTCGCCTTACGCTGATAACAGAGAGTTGATCTGAAACTGATCACTGATAACAGAGAGTTGATCTGACACTGATTACTGATAACAGAGATTTGGCCTGACACTGATCACTGATAACAGAGAGTTGGTCTGACACTGATCTCTGATAACAGAGAGTTCGCCTGACACTGATAACAGAGAGTTGATCTGAAACAGATAACAAATAGTTGATGTGACACTGAAAACAGAGAGTTGATCTGACACTGATAACAGAGAGTTGATCTCACACTGATAACAGAGAGTTGATTTAACACTGATCATTAATAACAGAGGTTGCCTGACACTGATCACTGATAACAGAGAGTTGGCCTGACACTGATAACAGAGAGTTGACCTGACACTGATAATAGAGAATTGGTCTGACACTGATAACAGAGAATAGGTATGATTATCATGTTGGCCATTTCTTTTTTCGTCTTCAAATGAATCTTGTAATATATTTGTAATTATGAGAACATGAATGCCCCCTCATTTATATTTCACCTTGTTCACTTCTGAACAGTTTAGACCCATGGATATGTTAATTTCTGCAATGTAAAGCTACTAGTAGGAAGTACAGGCAAAACTATACTTTGAGGATAACTATGTATCGTTTGCGTCTTCTCATTATGCGGTCAGACGTCGACGTAAATTCGTACAACGAAAGCAGCGGTCATTATTAGGTTGTCGACACTGCCATAAAGTTTCTATAGTGTTAAAACTGATAAAGGCCACATGTACTTACTCTGGTTCTCGTATGTCGAGCAATTTTGCAGCAGAATTCTCAATTGTTATTTTCGAAGTACCTCTGATGCATTCGTCGGTAAAAAAAACTAGAAATGACGAATCTCTATGTATAGCAATTGTTTAATCCGGTATTTTAGCTGTATGACACTGCAGCATGTTTTGCTAGGCAATGTATCGGCTTTGCGGAGGGAATCAGTAAATTTCTTGCTTCAATCTTCATGATTTTTATGTCGTTTTCTGAGAACATGCTCTCCAGATATTTGAATTCACTAATTTGAGGAATGTACGTGTTTCTGGTTTGGACTGATCGGCATTTTGATTTTCTAATTTTAGTTAGTTTAATCGAACAATCAATGTCATTGTGCGTCATAAGTGATCAGTGCTTCTCCATAATTGTGTAGAATCTCAGCACAGTGCGCTAAGTCCGTAGCACCATCGATAATAGATCGAGTAGAATTTTAACATCATTTTTGAATTTTGACTTGCAGTAGTCGTTAAGACTATTGTTTTTTTATTTTCAACTGCCGAAAGATTTTTAACATGCGCGACACTGCACATGGGCGTCCGATCTCTACTACCTAGAGATCCAGAGAAACACCAAAAAGTCAACGATGACAAATCCTGGTCTCTACCGTGATTTGAACCTGCGACCTTCAGCAACCAAATCCAACGTCTTACTTCGAGACCCCTCAGTCTATTACTTTCTCATCTGAGTATATTTTTGGCGCGCTCACATTTAGGATGTTCACATGATTTTTTTTGTTGATGCACTTCTTTTTCTGAATTTATGATTTGGTGAAGTATTCACACGGTACAATATTTGAACGTTCTCCTAACTAAACCGCTTAGTGGTCGATCAGATTTATTTCACTCTCAAATATTTGAGTATGAACCAAACCCTGCCATGTCAGCCGGTGCGGTGGGATTGTGTCATTGTTACGGAAGTGGTTTCAGCACGTAAGCCACTGTCACCCATATAACGTAAACATCCTCGATCCTAGAAAACACCACGACCAGTGCTCAGGTCATGGACCGTAGCGTTGAAATACATCAGCTTGATGAGGTCGCTCGGACTGTTCGTAATACTCGCAACTAAATAGTGATTTCTGTGGATATTCTTTGCTCGTGTTCTAGACTAATTTATCTTTTTCTTTTTCTTTTTTTCTTTTCTTTTGCTTCCTTTTCTTCTACTTCTTCTTCTTCTTCTTTTTGTTCTTGTTCTTGTTCTTCTTCTTCTTCTTTTTGTTCTTGTTCTTCTTCTTCTTCTTCTTCTTCTTTTCTTCTTCTTCTTCTTCTTCTTTTTGTTCTTGTTCTTCCTCTTCTTCGTTTTCTTCTTCTTCTTCTTCTTCTTCTTCTTCTTCTTCTTCTTTTTGTTGTTGTTGTCCTTCTTCTTCTTCTTCTTCTTCTTCTTCTTCTTCTTTTTGTTGTTGTTGTCCTTCTTCTTCTTCTTCTTCTTCTTCTTCTTCTTCTTCTTCTTCTTCTGCTTCTTCTTCTTACTATTATTATTATTATGCGTCTACTTCTTCTTTATCTCATCCGCCACCTTTATCTTGTTAGTTATCCTTCTTTGCTCTTGTAGTTGCGTGGTTCTTGTCTTGTGTACTTATTCTTCTCCTTTGATTGTCTCATCTATCTCCCCCTATCTTTATCATTCATCGTCTTCTTATAGTTATTCATATTTTTACTTCCTTCTTCCTTTTGAACTTCTACTCCACCACCATCTTTTCTGTCGTCTATTTCCTCTACTCTTCCTGCTCCTCCTCCTGCTTCTCCTCCTCCGTATTCTTCTTCTTCTTCTCCTTCGTCTTCTCCATCATCGTCTCTCTCAACTTGTGTTTCTACTTATTCTTAATTCTTTCCCCTCTTCTTGTATCCTTCCTTTTCTCATTCTTCCTTTTATTGTTGACTTCATCTTCTTCGTCTTCATCGTCTTCTCTTTCATTTTCTTTTTCTTCATTTTCTTCACCTTCATCTTCATCTCATATGTGTTCTTTGATCTCAATCATCTTCTTCGTCTCTATGATCCTCTTCTTAGAAATAAGTAAATATAACGTATGATTCCTCTCATTTTTCTCATGGTGCATCCACTGAGCCTTACCTAATCTGCTTTTATGATCGTATTCCCGAAACAACAGTCTATGACCCATATCCCGCCTGAACGAATATTTCATCTGGCCCGCAGGAACTTGAAATAAAAATAATGCAGGACCCATGATGGAGCGGTGGATGAGCTGACAGCAGCCAGTGACTCATAGCTGGGCTGCTTGCATCAGGGTGAGTGACTCATAGCTGGGCTGCTTGCATCAGGATCAATGACTCATAGATGGGCTGCTTGCATCAGGGTCAGTGACTCATAGCTGGACTGATTGCATCAGGGTCAGTGACTCATAGCTGGGCTGCTTGCATCAGGGTCAGTGACTCATAGCTGGACTGGCCAATGACCATAACTGACCAAGACCATATTCCGCTTCTTAGTGACAACACTGGAAACACAATGCAACAATGCAGCCTGGATAAGAAATTAGGGATTGAGAGGGAAGGCAAACCTGGTCCCGAAAATGGCGTGCTGAAATAGGAAGTGTCGGGCCGAATGACAGATATCGCATCCTCGATGTGAACTCCAACACAATGTAACAAATATTCTTATCAGGACGAACGGTGATAAAGAACACGATAATATTTCATTTCGGGTACACGTTAGATAGCAACAATTGAATAAACATTACCAACAATTGAATAAACATTACCAATATTTTAAAACATATATTAGTAACATTTCAATAAATATTACCCACATTTAAATACATATTATTAAAGACATTTGAATAAACATTACCAACAATTGAATAAACATTACCAACAATTGAATAAACATTACCAACATTTTAAAACATATATTAGTAACATTTCAATAAATATTACCCACATTTAAATACATATTATTAAAGACATTTGAATAAACATTACCAACATTTGAATAAACATTAGCAACATTTCAATAAACATTAGCAACATTTCAATAAACATTAGCACATTTCAATAAACATTAGCAACATTTCAATAAACATTAGCAACATTTCAATAAACATTAGCACATTTCAATAAACATTAGCAACATTTCAATAAACATTAGCAACATTTCAATAAACATTAGCAACATCTCAGGAAACATTAACAGCACTTCTACACATATTAGCAAATATTTCAATGAAGATTAGTAACGTTTCAGTTAATTCAATAAATCAACAGTTGATTAACCTGTTGTTGTCATCTGTAGTTGAGCCAACGATGATTTCGTTAGAGAAGTTGCAAAGGTTCTACTGATATGATCGTTAGATATCATACGCTAGTGTAATCTTGTAAAACATAACGTAAGCTGCATGTACTTGGCATGAAAGTCGCTTCTTACAACCGTCAACCTATTTGGTTGTTATCAGTTTCTTGGTAAGTGTGCAGTAAGGTAGGTTGCCATTACTATCTGTACGTGGAGGGGCAATACAAATCCAGGTCTGCCAAACTGGACACGAGTGTGATTCGAACCGGGTGCGTTGGGATTGTGAAATTGGCGCTTCACCCCTAGGCCACGCAGCCTCCGTGTGTGTAGACACGATAAACTGTTAAATGAAATGTCATATTTGTCTATTATGCTCAATCATAATAGTTGCCCATCACAAGTGATGAAGACCACTTTCTTTGTTCAGCCGTGTGGACAGTCGTATCTCTTGCTGTGTCCGCTGAAATGGGTGACTTGCTCGGTGATTTGGATTAAAGTGAGGAAGAAACTGCGCCTTTTGTCAACCTCACTCACAGAGCATAAGCTACCTTTTGCCAGTGGCAAGACATTCATCGAGACGACTGGAGATAGCATAGGATGCAGATTTTGCCTCAGGGTTACCACCGAAGCCTTTCCGTAAACATGTAACCCGCAGGGTAGAAAGGTGGGATGGCATCTAACGCAGTTTGTCGTGCCTTTTCGATAACCACAAGAGGTCGTGTGGACAACACTCAGCGTGTGAGTGGGCCTGGCATCTCTCCCCAGCTGTATTCAACTCATCATAGTAGCATCTAAATTTCCCACACGCCAAATTCGCGAAGGTGAACCGGCAGAAATAACCCGTGAAATACGTCACAGGTATTAGCGTAGTGACATTCAGCCAGCGTCCAGACCAGGATAAACGGATGGAAGAAATCACAAAAAAAGAACGAAATAACAAGTCCAGAGGGAAAACAACACCACGTTTCAGTGAACACAAGTGTAAGTCGTCGACTAGTGTGAATTCAAGGCAAATCCGTGGTCTAGCGGCATCCACAATGATCCAAAACAGTAGAGAAATGTAGACTCGCAGCCAGTTATTACGCCATCTTTGTCAGATTTATTCCATGCTGATTAACCAAAAATATCAAATATTCAAATTATTATTTCATTTATAAACATTTCTCTTGTATGCTTTGGTCAGCACACATGTGTGATGCACGCTTGCACTGAAAGGTTAGAGACACCTTATCTAAATGATACATTTTTGGTGAGATATGTACGTTGTTGAAATCAAGATGGCCACCTCAGACTTGGCATTCTCTTGGCACGAGCAAGTGATTAAGGACGTACAAAGAAGGAGATACCAAAAGAAATACAGTTTTATTAGTACAAGCTTCAATTTATACTACTAATGTGTTGTTGTTTTTTTTACTACAGGGATGTAATTTTAACAGACTGACTTGTCTCATACCGGCCGTTACCCCGGGGAAGCAAACCCTTAGAAAATGCAGGAGGAAGCAGACCCTTACATAAAATGCATGCTGAAGTCGGATGCACTGGGCCGACAGGCGCAAAATAAAAACCACAGTGTAACGCACACACGCCTTGGGGAATAGATAAATAAGGCGAACGCAAAAAAAAAAAAAAAAAAAAAAAAAAAAAATTAAAAGAGGCTGAGAATCAAATTTCAGCTGTCTACAATATGGGGAAGTTAGTTAATATAGGGGAACTCAGTGGTCTCGAGGTAAAGTGTTCGCCTCGCGTGCCGAAGGTCGCGTGTTCGAATCCCGGTGGAGACCGGGATTTTTTCACGTAGATCTTCTGGTAAAAAACCCGCTGATCACTGGGAAGTGAGATCGGTCTCACGTGTCGATCACGTTAACAATTCATCAGCAACAAGAAATCAAAAAGGCTTAACGGCCACTGCTCGGACAACATTCAATTTAAAAATGTATCCAAATTATTTGTAACTCTGATGGCGCCTAAATGACTGTGAGTGTTATATTAGAGGCTGGGAATCAAATTTCCGCTCTCTAATTAATGGGGGAGCAACAAACGCGCTCTACCTGTTTGTAGTGGAGGCAACAAACTCCCTCGACTTATTTTTTAGGAGTAGTAACAAACTCTCTGCATTTGTTTTACCAGAATAACAATAAACGCGCTCCGCCTGTTTTTTTTAGATGTAGCAATAAACTACATCCACCTGTTTTTAAAGAGAGCAACAAACTCCATCCACTTCTTAGATCCTTGGTCAGTAGCTGACAAAGTGATCAATTTAAAAAAAAAAATTGTTTGTGTTCGCCCTATTTCTCTAATCCCCAAGGCGATGTGCGTTGCACTATAGTTTTTATTTTTGCACCTGTCGTCGGCCCAGTGCGTCCGACTTCAGCATGAAAGTGATCAATGACCATCATGTTTTGGATCGTCTCTTAGGTTTTAGGACAGCAACAAAATCCGTCACTTCAGCCCTCCAACCCCACACCCTACTTCTTAAATCTTTGGTCAGTAACTCACAACGCGACAAGTGATTGTCACACCTGTGGCGTGTTTCGGAACATCAACAAACTCCTTCCATTTCATGAAATCCGCAGCCATCTTTCGTAGTTTTCAAACTCTTTCATTGCCTCCATTTCGGTGTCCATATTGTTAGGGGTAGCGAGGTCATGGCTGAACGTCCCGCTCGTTAAAGGAAAGTCAAGCTTCTGTTACAGCCTCTCCTTTCCAGGAGTAGTGATCGTTGCTGGATTCACTGATTCGTCTATCCGGACAGGAGTTTCCTATGGCAGTGCCGACAGCCTCAGGATGACCGCTGCTTTTTTCGAAAAAATAAAGGTTGATATCTGACTGCGTACGATGAAGAAGAAGAAGAAGAACAGGAGTTTCCATACCAATGGCCTCTCCTATATTGTTGTGTTTCCAAAATCACCTTTATGAGGGGCCCCCTGTTTCTTACAGAGCCTGCTATGCACCCTGCGGTATAACTGGGCGGACAGATTGGGCTCATTAGCCTTGGTTGGCAGCCAATCTAAGATAAGGTAAACTCTGATTCTAAACCCGGTCAGACACAGCTCGTTAGCCTGTTCAGGCAGTTCGCCTAGGAATGGGGGAAATCTGATTTTAAACTCACAAGTACCAGGGAGTGCTGGCTAGTCTTGGGACGATGAGAGTATCATCGGATGTCTCGAGTAACTAGCATCTGCGGGCATTGATTCCACTGCCTTGTGGAAACCTCGGGAGAGAGTAGGACTACGGGTAGTAAACCCAGACAGAAAATCCGGAGTAGTAGCACCTAAGGCGGATGGTTTCACAATTTTTAACTCATTCCGGCAGCTCCTGCAGCTGAGCTGGTGCCAAACTGTCATGCTTTACATTCATTTGGATTACACCAGCGAGGCAGCGAGGCAGAGAGGCGGATCCGGCAGTTTGGGCAACCCAGGGTCTCCATATTCCTCGCCCAGACTTGCACCCTAGAGAGGCTACTCACAGGACGCCACGTGCATGGTCTATAGAGACAGATACACGTATGATGATCATTTTTGGCCTCGTTTTCTTAGGCCGGCCTATCTTTCGTCTCTCACCTGAGAGTCCTTTGCTAATGTCATCAGGGTTTCTTCTGAGGACGAGGCAAAAATAATTCCAGCTTCGACCAGTTATGCTGGTGTGGGTGACATCTTGGCTACCCGTGCCAAGCAGTTGACGGTTGGTGATGATGCTCGGACTTCACATGTTCGGACATCACAATTGATACTTTAGAGGGCACAGAGGCAGAAGTATGGGCATAAATTCAAAAGGCAAGAACAAGATTATTGTAACTAAATAATGTTTCCAGGGAAATAGAAGACTTACAGCAAGTTACGGTTGATTGAAGTAAATGTCGCTTCAGTCTTTGTCCAAGTCGTAGTCAACCTGTGCTTCTACAGGAGCCGGTGCCCCCTGTGAAGGTCCCAGCTCTGGCGTGAGATGAATATAGCCGGTTGAGGATTATTTGCTTAGTGGGCTAGGCACGAGCAGATCATTGCTTTGCTGCATTGCGACAAATGATGTGGAGGGTGGTTAACTGATGTTCGAGTCCATCTTAATAGACTAAAACACTCGAGCAAAATAGACCTACATCCTTTTAGGTGCCATTTATGTTTTTCTTAACAAACCACCTAACCATGACCGCTGTTATACCATGGCACACAGTTAGTCGCCTCTTACGACACTCTCTCTGTGAAGCAGGGGCTCTATTCTTGTCCTTGTCGTACACAAAGACCTCAGCGGACCGCTTGTATCGCGTAGTACTGCTGTAACAACGCAAAGGTCCAGATTACAAGACATTTGGCATTGTGAGGTATTTGGATAATTCTGTTAGGCTCATATTTGCCTTGATCAACAGCGAACTAGAGGTGATGTGGACAACATGCCGCCGGCCATCTTACTTGACAAACAGCCCACTAGAGGTGATGTAGACAACATGCCGCCGGCCACCTTACTTGACCAACATCCCACTAGAGGTGATGTGGACACCATGCCGCTGGCCATCTTACTTGACCAACAGCCCACTAGAGGTGATGTGGACAACAGGCCGCCGGCCACCTTACTTGACCAACAGCCCACTAGAGGTGATGTGGACAACATGCCGCCGGCCATCTTACTTGATCAACAGCCCACTAGAGGTGATGTGGACAACATGCCGCCGGCCACCTTACTTAACCAGATTTGTCTAGTACCCAATTTGTGATCCTGTCCGAACTCCACGAGTTGTTCTGCGCGCGGGAAAAAATCCCGCACCAACTGGGGACCTAACACCTGTCATCCAGCTTGGAGGTCAGTGTACTAACCACTGCGCTACCTCGGCTTCCCAGTGCTCCTGCACAGAGCATAAATGCCGACGGAGAATAATCGGTATACACTGGCAAGACATGGTGAAGAAGAATACCTATGGAAAAGAAGCCATAACAACTAGTGGAGCAACAGATCAAAAACAGGAAATGGGGTTAAATAGGACACATTACGGATAGCGCCCTCAAACGTGGCAAGACATGCCCTGGCATAACATCCACAGGGGAAGAGGAAAAGACGCAGATCAATAACCTCATGAAGAGACTGAAAATGAACTTCGGTCCCTGGACCACAACTGCCCCTGGACCAGAACTTAAGAGTGACAGAAAAATGGCAGGAGAGTTGTTAACTGTCAATGCCCAAAAAAAAGCGACGGACATTGCTTTATTGATTGCTGAATTTCGGCCAGAAACTTAATTCGTCAAATCTTTCTTGCAGAAGTTGTGTGGAAAGTTAACTATTTGAAATTTATCCTATGTAATTCTCCCCATCACACGGTCTCATACAGAAGCTCAGAAATTGCGTAACTCTTGTTTATTCTTAACTTCTAAGCCAATCCTTGATAATATAAATGTCATCTCAGCTGTTTTTATGGGACATAGCATTACTCATTTTGTTTACCAATTAGCTCTCAAATTATCATGAGGACCCTTCTGGTAGGGAGCTATAAAAGACGCACAGAACCGTGAGAGGAGATAAACAGACACAGCATGAAAAGTTGTAACTGAATTGTGGTGAAAATAATATCCTAATTATCTTTAATGATGAACGAATAACAAGAAGATGTAATCACATTTATAGAGCCGACTCTGCTGTATATTTAAGCAATGATAACGCCCACTTTAGCTGCTACAAAACCGGATGTAACAAAGAACGCTGCATAGATGATCTGTTCATTTCAATTAACATTCAGAAAAAATATTAATTTAATGCTAGAACCACTAGAGCAACATTCAATTACAAAAAAAAAAAAAAAAAAAAAAGAATGCGAAGCTGTTACAAAAACGTGAAAGAGTATGGAAAATAAACAACTAACAGATAGCGTGAACGAATTTGATTTTAAAAAATTACTAACAAAAGACATGCTAAATATTGCTATAAAACTTATTCCAGGCACAAATTTACCTGTACTTTTGGACACAAACAAATGTTAAAAAAAATTAAACCAAAGAAAGAAAATGCAAACTAAAAGTTCTTTTTTTTTATAAATAAGTGCGCTCAACAGAAGCAAGCTAGACATAAACTCCTAAAAACGGTTAATAAATTAATCACAATTTAACATAACCAATTATGCAAAAATAAGAACTGGTACACACGAATAGTAACAAAAGCTAAAGAAGTACAGTGGAGAATACTTTGTCAGACTTTACACCAGACATAACACACATTAAACGTTTGAAGGAAACTAGAAGCAAAAACAGGAGGTAATTTTAAAAAACTACGATCCCAACCATGAAAATACAAGATTTCACATAATCAGACTCACACAATAGCACTGACCTAGCCAAACATTTCTTTTCGATCAGCACAAACAGTGCATGCACAAAGAAAGAGGAAACAAGAGGAATACGAATCAAAGAATTAGAAACAAACAATGGATCCCAAAGAATCGTACCTAAATTTGAAATAACCATACAAACAAATTGTAAAAACGATAGAGAAAAAAAAATTAATTCCAGAAGGTAGCATGCTGAGTTATGCAATACTGAAGACTGTCAGCAACTACCATGTGAATAATAATACACATATTTTATCAAATATGGAATACAGCAATTATTCAAACAGACTGAAGAATAGCGAGGAATGTGCTAATAGTTTAATAATGATTTATATAGATATAATCTCACAGTTGGCTAATCTTTATGAAGAGTCCTTAAATGAACTGTTGTATGCTGGTGAATAGATCATCTTTTACCAAAATGGAGAAGAGCTACAATGCCACCTGACAAATCTCAGTTAGGCTTGTAAAGGGCATGACATGAAGATCAGTACAGACAAGACAGAGACTATGATGATATCGCGTGAAAACGCGCAGGAAGTTTCTACAGCAGGGACAAAAGTATCAAGCAAGTAAAAAAGTTCACATTCCTAGATAGTATGTTCACTGATGACGCAGGGTGGGCAGAGAAATTGCACATAGAATTGAAAGGCGAACAGCGCCAATTATCAAATTGCACATAGAATTGAAAGGCGAACAGTGCCAATTATCAAATTGCACATAGAATTGAAAGGCGAACAGTGCCAATTATCAAATTGCTCATATTTGTAAACACCCGTGAGTGTTTCTTTCAACGAAGATGAAGCTGATCAATTCGTGTTTTTTTCCTACATTGTGTTACTAATATCAATTTTAGTCCTTACTAGAAACGCATAGGAGTAAGATACAGTGCCCGTGAGATGCGCTGTGTGAGAAGTGCAGCCGGAAAGAGAATCCGTGACCTGATCCGTAACACCACTCTGAGGCAAATAGTTGGGACAAACCCATGTAGTAAATACACTGACGCCAAAAAAATGAAGTGGTTTGGTCATTTAGTCAGAGTGCATTATGGCCAGCCTGCAACGAGAGCATATCATATACAGGTCTCCGGCGCACGTACAAAGGGCCAACATCAACGAGAGCATATCATATACAGGTCTCCGGCCTACGTACAAGGGGCCAACATCAACGAGAGCATATCATATACAGGTCTCCGGCCTACGTACACAGGGCCGACATCAACGAGAGCATATCATATACAGATTTCCGGCCTACGTACAAAGGGCCAACATCAACGATAGCATACCATATGTAGGTCCGGCCCACGTACAAAGGGCCAACATCAACGATATCATACCATGTGTAGGTCTCCGGTACACGTACAAGGGGCCAACATCAACGATATCATACCATATGTAGGTCCGGCCCACGTACAAAGGGACAACATCAACGATGACACATCATATGTAGGTCCGACACATGTACAAAGGGCCAACATCAACGATATCCTATCATATGTAGGTCCAGCCCACGAATAAAGGGCCAACATCAACGATGACACATCATATGTAGGTCCGGCCCACGTACAAAGGGTCAACATCAACGAGAGCATATCATATACAGGTCTCCGGCCTGCGTACAAGGGGCCAACATCAACGATAGCATTTCATATACAGGTCTCCGGCGCACGTACAAAGGGCCAACATCAACGATATCATACCATGTGTAGGTATCCGGTTCACGTACAAAGGGCCAAAATCAACGATGACACATCATATGTAGGTCTCCGGCCCACGTACAAAGAGCCAACATTAACGTCGGTGTGTTTCTGGTAGCTACACTTAACGACAGCACAAGCTTCTCACTTGGCAGTAAAAAGCCATCCCGCCTGTCTGCCTATACTATAACCAGATAATGAGGCACATGATGCTAGCTCACTAACATCCAATCTGTGATAAATATTTACAACAATAAAAAATCAACTCATCAGCTTCCATCTAGTAGTGAATAAACTATACGATCCCCCAACCAAACATCATTCAGGGAATGACGGAGTGCAGTAATCAACTACCGAAATTGGAATATTAAGCTGTGGAGGAATCAGTTACATAAAACTAGCAATATTTCTGGACATGCCAAGAACATACAAGTATAAGGAATGTTGGAGATAAGGGGCAGAATATAAGATACCATAAAAAACAGACATTGATAGTAAATCCTAGTCTTATTTTGACAACTATATAAAAGATTGATACTTCCATGTACAAGTTAATAAGGAACAATCAGATACATCTGGACAAAATAATGGCATCTCCTAGGAGTGAGTAATGTCACCTACAATGTTTACATTAATGGTCGATGACCAGGTTGTAGAATCCAAAGACCTAAAAATAAACGTCCACAAATTGCAGACGATGAAGCAATCTTGAGAACAGCCACAAATTCTCCCCATATTTACCATAAACGACATCCCCCAAATGGACCAAATTTTAGAAGGGATAGCAACATCGCAATGTAATCTAAATGTTAACAAAATGAAGGACTGGTCTTGAAGAAGGGAGACTAAAAACACATAATTGATTTGCAGACAAACAACTAATCAAAGGATGGTCAACAATACAATTCTAAGAATGACTAGATTAAAGTGGAAAAGCCACGCTGACATTCGAGTGGAAATGTGTAAGAGTGATAATTAAATTGATGAAATACAAAATAGGAAATGGATGGAGTACTTGAACAAAGACGATGTTTACTTTCTGCAATCCATTGTTAAGATAGAAAAACATTATTTAGGGGAGCGGAATGTTTGACTTGTTGAGGATTTCAGAGATAGGCATTTCTCTGGTGAGGATACTGTCTAGATAGGTGAGGATATGTGTGTGTGTGAGGGCGTTGTGTAGGAGGAAGTGTGAGAGCGTTTGGGTGGGTCGGTGTGGGGATATGAGTATGTGCGTACTTGCTTGTGTGAGTTTGGGTGGTGGGTGATAGATGGGTGTTGGGTATGTGTTGGTCTGTGTATGTGTGTATGTATGTATGTATATATGTTTGTATATATGTATGTATATATGTATGTATATATGTATGTATATATGTATGTATATATGTCTGTCTGTCTGTCTGTCTGTCTTTCTGTCTTTCTGTCTGTCTGTCTGGCTGGCTAGCTGGCTGGATATCTGTCTGTCTGTCTGGATGTCTGTCTGTCGGTCTTTCTGTATGTCGGTCGGTCTGTCTGTCGGTCTGTCTGTCTGTCTTTCTGTCTGTCGATCTGTCTGTCTGTCTGTCTGTCGGTCGGTCTATATGTCTGTCTGTCTTTCTGTCTGTCGGTCGGTCTGGCTGGATGTCTGTCTGTCTGTCTGTCTGTCTGTTTGTATGTCTGTCTGGCTGGCTGGCTGACTGGACGGATGGATACATGCAAGCTTGCATATCTGTGCAGGTATTCCATCTCTGCTGTTACGATGTGTCTTTTGTCGTTGTTTATTAATATCTAATTCTGGGATTGATGGCACAATGTGAGTAGTAATATCGTGTTGTATAGCGTTCTGTTGACTGGTCTGTAGTTTAGTTAGTTATTTTTCTTTCCACTTTTGCCGTTGAGAGTCATGGGGAGCTCACGTCATCTATCTATCAAGTCAAGCACATTGCGTCGGTCAATGTGATCCCGTGTCTCTGCACAAACACTTTAATGTCATCTATCCACCTGAACTGCGGCCGCCCCCTTGCCCTGTATCTAGATCTACCAGCATTGTAAGCCAGCAGTGGAAGTTGATGAGGGTGCATGCTCATGAGATGACCAAACCAACTTATTTTCTGCTTGGAAATGTATACGGCACAAAACGTAGTGCCGACCATACTTTGAATATCGTCGTTCCGCATTCTGTCTCTCCTGGTAACACCGAAGACCTTCTTCAAACACTTCCTTTCACACATCGACATGCTGCTCTACCGTGCCATGGACAGAGTCCATATTTGGCACTGGTTGCACAGAATAGGATAAATTTACTGTTAATCAGCTGTTGCTTTGTTGCAAAACTAATGCTCGGGTGTCTAAGCAGTGTGGACAGCTGATAAGTCACATCAGATGCTTTCTGACACCTAGATTCAATGTCCCTATCGATCCGACCGTATGCCGATAAAATACTGCCCACAAAATTGAACTCATGAGCCTGTTGAAGAGCAATATCATTTACACTTATCTTGCGTGGCCCATGTATTCTACTGATCATCATAATTTATATTGTTCTCGCTTATTCGCATATTGTATTTAGCACAGGTAGTCGCAAGCGCTGTCATGTGATTTTGTAGTTTATTTTCATCGTCGTACAGCACGCACTGATCATCTGCAAAGAGTCATTCGTGTATTGAATTATGGTCTGCTTCAGATGACTCAATTTGACAAGTCTCTGATGCGATTATGTCCATGTAGATGTTAAACAGCAGAGGAGAAAGCCCACACCCCCTCCCTACCTCCCGGCAGTAGTGATTTCAAAAGCATGTAACTCCATCAGTCGTTCTGACGGCGTTTGTACTTGAACAAAACAATGCTCTGATATTATCAAGAAGCTGACCTTACATCACAATCTAGAACTAGGCAGAGGCAAAGGGCGCCGTCCATCTCAGACGATGATAGCATAATTAACTTTCCTATCGCTATTTTAAGTAGGAATTAACTGCTCTACTTTTTATCATCACTGTCTCGTCTCGTGCCGCCCGACCCCAGTAGCAAGTCAAGGACAAGACGATTAGGGGGCCACTACGATATGCAAGGTACTCCGCATTAAGCACCCGTGAAAAAGACGGTGGAGTCTGGAGTCGAACCCACACCACCTGATCACGAGGCCGAAGGCTTAACCAATTCGCCACGGAATCCCCAATCTAGAACTATAGCTGATGTATATAAAGAGATTCATAGATAAAGGAGTGAGGTTTAAGTGAGTGTATTATTGTTGTTGTTGTCTTTTGTCCATCGTTCCAGAAGTGGACCACTTTGCCATCTGCAAATCATAGAGTGGGTTCCTAGATGGCTGATCAAACCAACCCGAGCCCGAAAACGTCTGTTAATCTGCTATTAGAGAAACAGTGTATGACCGTCAGGCGGAGGCAACTCGTCTCTTGTCTATCGTGTGGCCCGACTCCATGCATCTTCCTTGATTCGTGTCTGCTCCATTTGCGTCGTGCTAACAGAGACATTACTATGCCAGGCAGAGCTGTTAGCAGCAACACTCTCCAAATTACCAGCGTCAATGCAGCAGATCATCAGTGAGGCTTTCAGAGTGTCTATGAAACGTTTTATTTGGACACCGCGAGCTTATTGTGCCTTGTATAGGTATGTGTATAGGTATATAGGTATAACGTGTATTGTATAGGTATGTGTTTAGGTATATAGGTATAACGTGTATTGTATAGGTATGTGTATAGGTATATAGGAATAACGTGTATTGTATAGGTATAGTCTGTAGATAAATATGGCACTTATCTATGCCATCATACTAACCAATTGGTTACTGTAAATGTCGTATAGATATAATCACGTGAACAAATATGGCACTTATCTATGATATCATTCTAACCAATTGGTTACTGTAAATAGTGAATAAATATAGTCACGTAGACAAATCTGGGCATTTTCTATGCCATCTATTCCATCATACTAACCCGTTGGTTATTGTAAATGCTGTATCGTTCCGTATGGTAAACCGTTCTAGACGTTCTATATAAGAGTTTGGTGTGTGCTCATATTTTATATCACTTCTAGTTGTCTGCCTTACAAACAGTTATACAAGCTGGACTGTCTTTGTATTCTGTTATATACCCGAAGCCCACCCCCTAAAACCCCTACCAGGTTGTCTTGAGAATGACAGAGAAAGGAGGGAGGGAGACGTTCCATACATGCTTGACCTCACTGTCTAGGGACAACTATCAGTGGGCTACGGTAATTCAAATACAAAGCATAAACAGGCAATCCCACTCTCCTCCCCACAATAGCTGATTCGAAATAACATTACCTTCTTCTTTTTCTTCTGCCCTCGTTCCCAATCTACCGTTACCAAGCGCTTAACAGAACTTTTACACGTAACAATGTAATCCGAAGAACGGAATGCGTTGTGTTGTTAGTTTACAGCTTGACTGCGATATCTTCACCTTTCAATCCGACACATCCGTCTTCGACATCATTATTTAACAGACTAGATATTGTTTGACTGTCCAGTGGAGTTAACTAATCACGCATATGACGTGAATAGGGTTACGTCTACGCCGAAATCGTGTGACTAGAGAAGATTAGCAATGAGGACTAGACCCTCAAAGGTAGATGACACTGCAACTCATGGTATTGAACCCCACACTGTTCACAAAAGCTTTCTCGATGTGGAATAGCCATTCTGGTTTGAGAGAAAGAATATTCCACAAAAATGAGAGGAATAAAAGAGTAAATATCTCGGTGTCCGGACGGCCATAAGATATAGGGAGAGTTGCTTGTAAAATTCATCACGAGTGCATTGTGATGGGAAAATGGCGGCTCAAACCGGACAATCACACAGGCCCGGATGGGAAATCAGTAATTATCACCAGGGGAGGTTTCAATTGGATGAAGTGGGGAGTGAAAGGGGGGGGGTGGTGGGGAGTGGAGGGGGGGGGTGGGAAGTGGAGGGGAGATAATAAATGTGGAAAGCGAATTTTCAAATCGATTTAGTGAAACCTTGTCTTCCCCCCAAACTTTCGGCCATTTTGTTCGTAAATTGTGTTACTGACCAGATCAAGTGCTGCCTCTACATTGAAGATTGAGTGGATTCTGTCTCGCGTCTTGGTAGATCAAGTGCTGCCCCTACATTGAAGATTGAATGGATTCTGCCTCGCGTCTTGGTGCTTCTCTTCCGTGTCTAAGTGCTTGACTCCCACTTGCTCTTGGCTGTATGTCGTCGAGAAATACGTTGTCAAGTACGGGTCAGTTCTCTCTCTCTGTCTCTCTCTGTCTCTCTCTCTCTCTCTTGCCTTTCAGGACTGGAGACGCCTCATAAGACATACCTCTCCAGCTCTATCGGCTTGCCGCCACTCTCTGTAGTTCTGGCATGTTCCCTAGTCCAATGCTTGCCCCAATCCATATTGATAGTTCTGAATAGAGTCTTTCTCTGCGCATACATCGCTTCCTTTTGCCGTTAGGTTTCAACATAAACGCCTATAACGGGCACCTATTATTGTTCATCTAGAGCACGTGTCTGGTGTATGCCCAACGTTTCTTCCTGATACCATTAGGAACATAATTTTGGTTGACTGAAATACTTGCTCAGTATTCATGAATTCTTTCCAACCAATGCCCAAAAGACGTTTTAATGCACTTATTTTCAAATGCATTCGCTGCAGCTGTCAGCGACCCATAGCTGACTGCCAGCGTCAGGGCCAGCGAACCAGAGCTGCCAGGACCCTTCTACACATCCACGCGGTGATCCTGGATAACAGGCTGCAGCAGGGCAGGCTGGCTAAGGAGAAGGGATCGAAGAGGAAATGCTAACCTGGTACTCAAAAATGCTTGCTGAAGTCGGATGTGTTCAACCGAACGGTGCAAATATCGCAGTCAAGCTGTGAACTACGACACAACGCATTCCGTTCTCTTGACTACATTCTGCTACTTAGGCCGTGTCAGGGTTTGGTAGCGGGAGATTGAGAACGAACCAAGCCAAGCCAAGCTAAATGCATTCAATCTATTTTCAGGCGCCTTTGCTATTGTCCAGCTTTCACAACCATTTGTTAGAACATAGATGACTTTAGAGATAAGTATAATGAGCTTGACACGTTTACTCGGTGATGTAGATTTCAACATTTGTCAGGTCAATCCCACCAATCTGTGGAAGTGTAAATTAGAGCAAGGTAGATCTGCAGCCTGCTAGGTGCTTCTATGCCGCTCCTCTAACCACATAATCAAAACCGGTTGTTAAAGCCACACAGTCCCCTTTTTGTAACATATTCTCTGTGGGGGGAGAATTCTAGAATAATTTGAGTTGATTTTTAACTTGAATTTTATCCGAGCAGCGGCCGTTAAGCCTACTCTTTTCGATTTCCGTCTGCCAAAGGATTATTAACCTGCACGTCACTGCACACGGGTATCCGATCTTACTATCCAGAGATCAGGAAAACATTTTACCGGATGGTATATCGTGATTTGAACCCGCGACCTCCAGCACCCAAGGCGAACGCTGTACGTCGAGACCACTGAGTGTCGCTGGTAAGAGGATACGCCTCCGAAAATGTAATACATTAATTATTCAAAACGAACACTAATTTCTTTTACTCTCACCCCCTTCAATAGTCCCCTCTCCTACCCCACCATTAAAAAGAATAAATTACTCGTACATAAAGGATTGAAATCTGCTACTAAGAAATGGCGGCTCCTAGCCATTGCCTGACTTTGAGAAAGCTATATTCATTACCTTCTCCGTGCGTAGCTCAAATTATGGCCCACGGCTGGCTGGAAGAACCGTTTAGAACTCGAACGTTGTTTTCCATCGATTCCTCAAGAGATGCTTCAGCTACATTGCGACCCAGTAGCCTACAGGACTTCTACAATTAGCTAACGTTATTAGTTAGTCCACCTTGGTGATTGATGAGCCGCGATGTCTGAGGGCCAATCAGAAAATCGATCTTTCAGCTCCCCACACATTATTTGTGATTTTTCACAAACTTCTTTATAAATTGTCAGCACTGTGTCTCTAATTCTGTAGTTTTCTTTTCCATACCTTAATAATACAGTGGAATGTCTATTGTTGAACGAGTTAAAAGAAAACTGAATAGATGGATAGAACAGTCATAAACTGAGAATACAAAGTCGTAATAAAGACAGGAGATAATATTAAGAAATTAAAACAACTTTACAAACAAATTCAAAGATAAATGGCACGGACAATACACATATCATGATATAACAGAAAGACACGGTATCTTGCCAAGACAAGGTCAAGTAACAATTTTCAGACAGCCATAAAAGCATTCAAATCCCACAAGGACACTGAACTTAACGAGCTGGGGACAGCCTTGGAGAAAGTGTCTCACGGGCTTCAGGAAGCAGTGATAGTGGATAACATCGCTCTGTGACTTCAAAGGAAACCAGGAGGCCGACAGTCTAGCCAAAAACGGAGCGAAACTAATGCAGGAAGACTACCTGGTCAACTGTAAAGAAGCAAAAGCCATAATACAAGTGCAATACAACGCGTAGGGACAGGAAGAGCATCCCAACACCACACACGTGACGCATGCTACCAGCTGTCCAGAAAACATCAAGTTATCATACTACGTCTCAGAACTGGCCACAACAGAATGAGACACCACCTGTACACCAAATTCTAGATATGTACCACCAGCCTATGTTACTGTGGCCTGGCAAACATGATAACAACACATGTACTTCAGAACTGCTTCAAAGCAGAGAAGTGGAAAAAAAGAGATCTGCCGTAGAGGGAGGGGGGAGACAGACACGTGCCAGTGTGGGGAAAACAGACATGTGTTGGTAGAGCAGACATGTGTAGGAGAGCAGACGACTGTTGAGAGAGCAGGCATTTGTGGGGTGAGCAGACGTATTGGGGGAGAGCAGACATATGTGAGCAGAGCAGACATGTGTGGAGAGAGCAGACATGCATAGGAAAGCAGACGACTGTTATGAGAGCAGGCATTTGTGGGGTGAGCAGACGTATGTGGGTGGACAAGACATGTGTGGTTGAGCAGACATGTTTGGAGTTAGTAGACATGTGTGGACAGAGCAGGCATTTGTTGGATGAGCAGACTCATGTGGGTTGACAAGACATGTGTGGTTGAGCAGATATGTTTGGGGTTAGCAGACATGTGGGGAGAGCAGACATGTGGGGTGAGCAGACATTTGGTGAGAGTAGACATGTGTGGGGGGAACAGTCATGTGTAGGGTGAGCAGACATGTGTGGGGATAGCAGACATGTGTGGTGAGCAGACATGTGTGGGGATAGCAGACATGTGGAGAGAGCAGACATGTGGGGTGAGCAGACATTTGGTGAGAGTAGACATTTGTGGGGTTAACAGGCATGTGTAGGGTGAGCAGACATGTGTGGGGATAGCAGACATGTGGGGAGAGCAGATATGTGGGGTGAGCAGACATATGGGGAGAGCAGACATTTGTGGGGTGAACAGTCATGTGTAGGGTGAGCAGACATGTGTGGGGATAGCAGACATGTGGGGTGAGCAGACATGTGTGGGGATAGCAGACATGTGGAGAGAGCAGACATGTGGGGTGAGCAGACATTTGGTGAGAGTAGACATTTGTGGGGTGAACAGTCATGTGTAGGGTGAGCAGACATGTGTGGGGATAGCAGACATGTGGGGTGAGCAGACATGTGTGGGGATAACAGACATGTGGAGAGAGCAGACATGTGGGGTGAGCAGACATTTGGTGAGAGTAGACATTTGTGGGGTGAACAGGCATGTGTAGGGTGAGCAGACATGTGTGGGGATAGCGGACATGTGGGGAGAGCAGATATGTGGGGTGAGCAGACATATGGGGAGAGCAGACATGTGGGGTGAGCAGACATTTGGTAAGAGTAGACATTTGTGGGGTGAACAGTCATGTGTAGGGTGAGCAGACATGTGTGGGGATAGCAGACATGTGGGGTGAGCAGACATGTGTGGGGATAGCAGACATGTGGAGAGAGCAGACATGTGGGGTGAGCAGACATTTGGTGAGAGTAGACATGTGTGGGGTGAACAGTCATGTGTAGGGTGAGCAGACATGTGTGGGGATAGCAGACAGGTGGGGTGAGCAGACATGTGTGGGGATAGCAGACATGTGGAGAGAGCAGACATGTGGGGTGAGCAGACATTTGGTGAGAGTAGACATTTGTGGGGTGAACAGTCATGTGTAGGGTGAGCAGATATGTGGGGAGAGAGCAGACATATGTGGGGTGAGCAAACATATGTGGGGTGAGCAAATATGTGTGGGGTTAGCAGACATGTGTGGGGTTAGCAGACACGTGTGGGGTTAGCAGACCTGTGTAGAGTGAGTAGACATGTGTGGGGAGAGCAGACATGTGTAGAGTGAGCAGACATGTGTAGAGTGAGCAGACATGTGTGGGGAGAGCAGACATGTGGGGTTAACAGAAATGTGGGGTGAGCAGACATATGGGGTTAGCAGACATGTGAGGTGAGCAGACATGGGGTTAGCAGACATGTATGGGGAGAGCAGACATGTGTAGGGTTAGCAGACATGTATGGGGAGAGCAGACATGTGTAGAGTGGACAAACATTTGGTGTGAGCAGACATGTGTGGGGTTAGCAGACATGGGGGGTTAGCAGACATTTGGGGTTACCAGACATGTGTGGGGTTAGCAGACATGTATGGGGAGATCCGACATGTGTAGTCTACAATGTCTAGTTTTATGTAAGACGATCTTTGTCTGTAATCTCTCTGCTAAGTTGGTCTATCCTGTCATTTTTTGGCTTGTATTATTTGTGCTGGTCTCTCAATTCTGTTCTTATGGATCATTTGATGAGTGTATTTTCTTCTTTATAGTTCTATGGATGGTTAGTCTGCGAGTCGCCACTAAAGGCTTTTGCAATCTCATCTGCTTTCTCGTTTCTAGAGATCCCACAGTGGGCCTGAATCTACTGTTGGACTAAATCTGTTTTTTGAGACAGCAATCCGATGAATTTTATTTCATGTGAGAGTCTATGTTGTTTGGGATTTGAAATGGCTTGAAGTACACTCATGGAGTCTGCTAGAATAAACGTTTTTGTTGTGGTTATGTTTTGGCTGATAAAAATCTGAGATTCTGCATGAACAGCTGATACTGCACTAGCAATAACACGATAATAACACGATAATAACACGATAATAACACGATAATAACACGATAATAATGTTGAGGGGCACGAGTGAGATCACAGGTATATATGCTGAGCACCTTGTAACTTCCCGTATCTAAGGAATAGTTATATAGTTGGTCCTAGCTGTAGCCGTCTGCTGTGTCATTATTCTTAGCTAGGTGTTAATTGTTCTTCCTCCTATTCGTTTCCCTTTCTTTTTCTGCTTCTTCTTTTGTCGTCTCACTTTTTACCGGGCTGTAGCTCAGTGTCGTGGCATGTATTTGTCATTCGCTTCTCTCATGGCCCGAGTGACACTTATCCCCACTTTACAGCTGGTCTAATTTACTCTGTCTATCCACCTTTTCTTCGGTCTACCTCTCGCCCTTCTTCCTGATGTTCTCATGTAGAAGGTTTAATTAACAATGTGGTCTGGTTCCATTATCACAATGTCGGTAAACCTTTTCATTCTCTGTTGCTCGATGTAATGTAGGCAGGGAATTGTTCCAACCTTCTCCCGAATATTCATATTTGTGATTCTGTCTCTTCTGGTGTTATTAGTAACTTTTCGTAGACACCGCATTTGGCAAGTGGCTAACTATCGTTCCTGGGCTATAATCAATAACCATGTCTGGCATTGGTAGCACAGGGTTATGATGAAGATACTATTAATCATCGTCTTAGTAGTGGAGACAGTTGGTATGTGATAGCGTTTGCCCTCTGCGATCTCGTCTCTGTCTCTCTATCAAGTCTGCCATCTTCAGCAAAAACAGTTCCCAAATACCTAAATTATTGTACTTGTTTTATTGTTTCTTATTTACATGATTATCAAGCGTGGTGTCCTTTCTACCTATAACCATTTTGCGAACTGGCAGAGCCTGACGCTTTAAAATTAGAAATATTATTTTCCCCAGCTGGTTCCAATCCTCTGCATGTCTAGCAGTAATGAAAATGAGTATGCAATACATGTCGTATGTTTTAACAAAGATACCTTTGCATGCGAAAAGTACAGATAAATGTAGTCACAAAAAAAATGAGTTGCCGTCGCTGATAAAGTGAGACTTCACTGTATTTTGGATTAGCTTGGATGAAGTCGGGTAACGAGTGTTCTTCCTAGCTGATTTACTTTACCAATTGGTGTCAGTTACCCATTT
The DNA here is from genome assembly GCA_036924085.1 of Ariolimax columbianus. Taxonomy (NCBI): domain Eukaryota; kingdom Metazoa; phylum Mollusca; class Gastropoda; order Stylommatophora; family Arionidae; genus Ariolimax; species Ariolimax columbianus. The sequence continues at coordinate 61,236,891 of JAVGWX010000005.1, read as the reverse complement.
ACAGCTCGATAGACTGGAGCGTATTAACATTAGAGAATGATTCCCGTATCTTTGTCGCGAGAAACAAGTACTTTAACCAGTGGCGTTTGCACAGTTTTTGGGAAGGTGGGCCCAAGTGCAAAGTTTCGGCTCTCGACCACGTCGATCTCAAACGAAATAATAGATATTGCATTAAACATAAATCAGACAGCCAAGAAAGGTTTTTTTCGGTAATCTAAAACAAAGAATGCTAATAATTTTTGTAGGGCGACTTCTCTTACACTAAAAATATCCACCAATTTTGGTTTGGATTCTTCTCTTACACAAAAATATTCAACACTTTTATTTGGGCTTCTTCTCTCACACAAAAATATTCAACACTTTTGTTTGGGCTCCTTCTCTTACACAAAAATATCCATCACTTTTATTTGGACTATTTCTCTTACACAAAAATATCCAACACTTTTATTTGGACTATTTCTCTTACACAAAAATATAAACCACTTTTGAGGTGTCAAGCTTTTGGTCCGTTCCATTTCTCTTGACAGCAGGACCAAACTGCACACCTTGCCTACAGACGCGGTGAACTGCTCAGCTGGTGTGTGACGAGATTCGTTATGAGAATGGTCATTCACATGTGGCAGACGTTGCTAGGAATGTCAGCAGCAACATGTAGACGGTGCAGATATCCCTGAATGTAGTCCAAAAGAATACATCCTGTGTCATTTCAATGCTCATTGGCTTCGTTGAAAACTTGGAACGAAAAAGTTGAGATAAAAACCAAGTGAAACATCGCATAGTCCACCATCGCACACTGGGACCAAGATAACGTGGATGTGTCCCACAACGTCATATTCATCCTTGGCATCAATAACGTTTGAAACTGCGTGCGTTCAACGCAAAGTTTCAATTACAGGCAGCACTTAGTCCATAAACAGCTCCCGCCTGCATCTGAATAATCCACTCCGGAACTTCTGAAGAAATACCACTATGAAACTGCTGAAGAAATACCACTCCAGAACTTCTGAAGATATACCACTCCGGAACTTCTGAAGAAATACCACTCCGGAACTCCTGAAGAAATAGCACTCCGAAACTTCTGAAGAAATACCACTCCGGAACTTCTGAAGATATACCACTCCGGAACTTCCGAAGATATACCACTCCGGAACTTCCGAAGATATACCACTCCGGAACTTCTGAAGAAATACCACTCCAGAACTTCTGAAGAAATACCACTCCGGAACTTCTGAAGATATACCACTCCGGAACTTCTGAAGATTTACCATTCCGGAACTTCTGAAGATATACCACTCCGGAACTTCTGAAGATATACCACTCCAGAACTTCTGAAGAAATACCACTCCTTGAAGCTGCTGAGTCGCAGCTTTCAGCCCGTAGTTTTGTTAGTTCCGATCCTTTGTCTTTGATGCAAATATTCACAGCAGTGCCACAGAGACTACTAGCAGAATGGTTACCAACTGGGATCAAGATGCTGAGCAGCGCATGAGCTGCAGTGGTCAGCGACCCATAGCTGAATGCTAGCGTCAGGGCCAGCGAACCATAGCTGCCAAGACCCTTCTACACCTCCACGCGGTGATCCTGGATAACAAGCTGCAGCAGGGCAGACTGGCTTAGGAGAAGGGATCAAAGAGGGAATGCTAACCCGGTACTAAAAAATGCTTGCGGAAGTCGGATGTGTTGGACCGAAAGGTGCAAATATCGCAGCCAAGCTGTACACTATGACACATCGCATTCCGTTCTCTAGACTACATTCTGCTACTTAAGCCCTTTCAGGGTTTGGTAGCGGGAGATTGAGAACGAAGAAGAAGAAGAAAAAGAAGGTTACCAACTATTAAAACATCAATAAATGGTTCGTCATTTATTAACCTCCCAGGCTTGAATCCAGCATTTGTTGTCATGCTGAGATAACCAATCAGGTGGCTAAGCTCACCAGTTTTCCTAATACCTTGGCTGGTGTCCACTATAACTGAGAAGTAGGTGCAGCTCTCAGATCGCCAAGCATGTCCGACTTGATTCATTGTGATACCGAACTAAACACTTTATTTTGTATGGCGGGTTTGAATTACTTCTTAGAGCATTTGAGACATGCTCAGCATCTTTTTTTCTAAAACAGAATCAAATCGTCTGTTGTTCTTTGCGTTGTTCTGGACATTTGCTACTCAGTAATGAATCTATAAGTCTGGTGTTCTTTGTGTTGTTTTGGACATTTGCTACTCAGTAATGAATCTATTAGTTTGGTGTTCTTTGTGTTGTTTTGGACATTTGCTACTCAGTAATGAATCTATAAGTCTGGTGTTCTTTGTGTTGTTTTGGACATTTGCTACTCAGTAATGAATCTATTAGTTTGGTGTTCTTTGTGTTGTTTTGGACATTTGCTACTCAGTAATTAATCTATAAGTCTGGTGTTCTTTGTGCTGTTTTGGACATTTGCTACTCAGTAATGAATCTATTAGTTTGGTGTTCTTTGTGTTGTTTTGGACATTTGCTACTCAGTAATGAATCTATAAGTCCGGTGTTCTTTGTGTTGTTTTGAACATTTGCTACTCAGTAATGAATCTATCAGTCTGGTGTTCTTTGTGTTGTTTTGGACATTTGCTACTCAGTAATGAATATATAAGTCTGGTGTTCTTTGTGTTGTTTTGGACATTTGCTACTCAGTAATGAATCTATTAGTTTGGTGTTCTTTGTGTTGTTTTGGACATTTCCTACTCAGTAATGAATCTATAAGTCTGGTGTTCTTTGTGTTGTTTTGGACATTTGCTACTCAGTAATGAATATATACGTCTGGTGTTCTTTGTGTTGTTTTGGACATTTGCTACTCAGTAATGAATCTATTAGTTTGGTGTTCTTTGTGTTGTTTTGGACATTTGCTACTCAGTAATGAATCTATTAGTTTGGTGTTCCTTGTGTTGTTTTGGACATTTGCTACTCAGTAATGAATCTATTAGTTTGGTGTTCTTTGTGTTGTTTTGGACATTTGCTACTCAGTAATGAATCTATTAGTTTGGTGTTCTTTGTGTTGATTTGGACATTTGCTACTCAGTAATGAAGCTATTAGTTTGGTGTTCTTTGTGTTGTTTTGGACATTTGCTACTCAGTAATGAATCTATTAGTTTGGTGTTCTTTTGTTGTTTTGGACATTTGCTAATCAGTAATGAATCTATTAGTTTGGTGTTCTTTGTGTTGTTTTGGACATTTGCTACTCAGTAATGAATCTATCAGTTTGGATTTCTTTGTGTTGTTTTGGACATTTGCTACTCAGTAATGCATCTATTAGTTTGGTGTTCTTTGTGTTGTTTTGGACATTTGCTACTCAGTAATGAATCTATCAGTTTGTTGTTCTTTGTGTTGTTTTGGACATTTGCTACTCAGTAATGCATCTATTAGTTTGGTGTTCTTTGTGTTGTTTTGGACATTTGCTACTCAGTAATGAATCTATTAGTTTGGTGTTCTTTGTGTTGTTTTGGACATTTGCTACTCAGTAATGAATCTATTAGTATGGTGTTCTTTGTTGTGTTTAAATCAGATCCCTCCTTCAGCCATGTCCATGTTCTATTCAAGTGGCACTGCTTTGAGAAAATCGTGTCCAGAACACGTAGCGAGGGAAACCAAAAACTCCTTGTTATTTAAGCGCTGCTGTTCCTGAATCGAGCAACATGTGGTCAACAGATCTTCCCTGAATGGCCAGTACCTAAATAACATGCCGCCAGTAACGAAACCCTCTTCGTCAATGTGTATTACTGCTTCTCGTGTACAGCCAACAGACATGACAACAAACAGTCATCAATCGCAAAATAAGAGTAGTGCGTTTCAGTTCTCTCTGCTAACCACATCCCACCCCCTCCGGTTGTTTTTCATTGATGTAAAATGACCTGGTAAAGAATCGTTCTTTGTTAGCAGGATCCTGCAGAAACGAGCCAAGAGGTTGGCACTGGTCAAGGATGACTATCAACTGTCAGTTCACGTGGTAACAGTTGAAAAAACTCTATCACAGGATAAATTTGAGTAGTTATAGATTCATCACTTTGTTCAATATCGCCCGCAGTAATAGTTGAACTATTTGAGATGTAACCATTCTTGATGCCCGAATATAATAGTCGTGTAATCGTTCCTGTAGTCTCCGAAATGACAGAATGACAACCGAAGCTCATTGCCACTGCTGCAGATATCAAACCTGACTTCGACTCTGTCACAATGTAGCCTCGGGTGGTCTATCTGCTGGCTTCAGGAACGTTGGCATATTCGACATTGTGGTGGCCTTCGTTCAACGTTAAACGCGCTGTTCCCATAGCAGTGCCACTTAAATGGAACTTGGACATGGCTAATGGACGTCTGTGATTTAAACTACATAAAGAACAACACACTAACAGTTTCCTTACTGAACAGTAAATGCCCAGAGCAACACATTAATAGATTCCTTACTGGACAGTAAATGCCCAGAAGAACACAACACACTAACAGATTCCTTACTGAACAGTAAATGCCCAGAACAACACACTAACAGATTCCTTACTGAACAGTAAATACCCAGAACAACACAACACACTAACAGATTCCTTACTGAACAGTAAATGCCCAGAACAACACAACACACTAACAGATTCCTTACTGAACAGTAAATGCCCAGAACAACACACTAACAGATTCCTTACTGAACAGTAAATGCCCAGAACAACACAACACACTAACAGATTCTTTACTGAACAGTAAATGCCCAGAACAACACAACACACTAACAGATTCCTTACTGAACAGTAAATGCCCAGAACCACACAACACACTAACAGATTCCTTACTGAACAGTAAATCCCTAGAACCACACAACACACTAACAGATTCCTTACTGAACAGTAAATCCCTAGAACAACACAACACACTAACAGATTCCTTACTGAACAGTAAATGCCCAGAACCACACAACACACTAACAGATTCCTTACTGAACAGTAAATCCCTAGAACCACACAACACACTAACAGATTCCTTACTGAACAGTAAATGCCCAGAACAACACAACACACTAACAGATTCCTTACTGAACAGTAAATGCCTAGAACAACACACTAACAGATTCCTTACTGAACAGTAAATCCCTAGAACAACACAACACACTAACAGATTCCTTACTGAACAGTAAATGCCCAGAACAACACAACACACTAACAGATTCCTTACTGAACAGTAAATGCCCAGAACAACACACTAACAGATTCCTTACTGAACAGTAAATGCCCAGAACAACACACTAACAGATTCCTTACTGAACAGTAAATGCCCAGAACAACACAACACACTAACAGATTCCTTACTGAACAGTAAATGCCTAGAACAACACAACACACTAACAGATTCCTTACTGAACAGTAAATGCCTAGAACAACACAACACACTAACAGATTCCTTACTGAACAGTAAATGCCCAGAACAACACACTAATCGATTCCTTACTGAACAGTAAATCCCTAGAACAACACAACACACTAACAGATTCCTTACTGAACAGTAAATGCCCAGAACAACACACTAATCGATTCCTTACTGAACAGTAAATGTCCATAAGAACACAAAGAACAACACACTAATCGATTCCTTACTGAACAGTAAATGTCCATAAGAACACAAAGAACAACACACTAATATATTCCTTACTGAACAGTAAATGTTAAGAAAAACACAAAGAACAACACACTAATCGATTCCTTACTGAACAGTAAATGTCCAGAAAAAGTTAGTAAACACTAATCTCGTCAGTCTTGACGTTTAACATCAGTTAAAACGACTTCCGGTCAAAGATTGTTGTTGCGACACACTGTTCTTGATTGATCATGCATCCCTTTCTAGGGCTAAGACAACTGTTGGGTACCAGCTGTTAGACTGATCTTAACTTCATTCAATTCTTAAAGTAAAGAAATAGACTCCGCTGATTGCTAGTGGTCCACAGAACCGTCGGAATCGGTGTGCATTTCCTAACCTGTACAGCTAATTGTCCATTTTCAAACATGTCCAACTAATTGTCCATTTCCTAACCTGTACAGCTAATTGTCCATTTCCAAACATGTCCAACTAATTGTCCCTTTCCTAACCTGTACAGCTAATTGTCCATTTCCTAACCTGTACAGCTAATTGTCCATTTCCTAACCTGTATAGCTAATTGTCCATTTCCTAACCTGTGCCGCTAATTGTCAATTTCCTAACCAGTACAGATAATTGTCCATCGCAAGTAATAATGGCGACATCATCAGAAGGTTTTGTCTTGATGACGTAACGTGCGCTATATTTGGATTATAGTGAGAAAAAACCTGCGCTGGTCAACAACATCACTCTCTGGTCTCGAACTACCTTTGACCAATGGCAAGATATCAGTCGAGACGACCATACGAAGAGTCAAAAAGGCTTATTAGAGCTAAATACATGACCAAATGGGAAACAGAACATACTGGCTACACAAAAAACGATGCCTATTACCAGTTGGACAGAAGTGAGCAAGTCGTGGTCTGCAGACTTCGCACTGGCCACAATAGACTGAGGTACCACTTATTCAACAAATTGAAGATAGGTGGCACTGACGAATGCTCGTGTGGTACCGGGAAAATTACCGCTGAACATTTGCTGCAAAACTGCCCGACATACGAGGATCAGAGAAAGCAGATGTGGCCATCATCAGTGGCAACACTAAACAAGCTCTGTGGCAGTGTCGACAGCCTCAGGATGACCGCTGCTTTTTTTCGAAAAAATACAGGTTGACGTCTGACAGCGTACGAAGAAGAAGATATCAGTCGAGACGACTGGTGGTAACTCAGTATACAGACACTCTGGTACCACTTCCTTTGAAACCAGGGATCGCTTGAAAGTTTGGGAACCTGATTGACCTGAGTTTCTGTTCATCATTGTGAGGGTTCAATCCATCGGTACGCCGGTGGTTCTCTAAATTATGCTACCCAGGAACGCTAGTATGTACCTGATCCTACTAATATGTATTTGACTGTAACTTTTTTGTTGTCTGTCCTTTATAAAAGCATGTTTGTAGTTTGAAATCATTCATCCAACAGACACTGAACAACTCCGCAATAATAAATACACTTGTTTGGGTGAGTGAGTGAGTGTGTGGATGTGTGTGTTAGGGGGTTAGTGATTACGTTTATTTGTTGATTCTTTGTCAATTTCTTCCAATCACATATATCACAGCTGAGCGGATATATCAGATAAAGTTTATCTCATATCCGTATTCATTATCGTGGTTATAATTATTTATATTCATTTGTGTTTTTTCTTTGTCCCCGACGAAAGTGTTTTGGTAGTAACCACGATGTAGTGTGCGTCTCTGTTCTTTATCGGCTGCTGTACATATTTGTTTTAAGTGATTATCATCACAGTGGTTGGAGCGTATCCTTCTCCAAATTGATAGTCTTCTACTGCTTCTTCTTTGCTCGTTCTCAATCCCCCGCTACCAAGATCTGAAAAAAGCTTTGCAAGTAGTGGAATGTAGTCAGAGAACGGAATGCGTTGTGTCGTGGTTTACAGCTTGACTGCTATATTTGCACCTTTCGGATCAACACATCCGTCTTCAGTAGGCATTTTTGAGTACCGGGTTGCCATCCCTCTTTAAGCCCTTCTTCTTAGCCAATTGCTCTGTTGCAGCCTGTTATCCAGGATCACCGAGTGGAGGTGTAGAGGGGTCTTGGCAGCTCTGGTTCGCTGGCCTTGATGCTAGCAGTCAGCTATGGGTCGTTGACTGCTGCAGTACGTGCGCTGCTCAGTGTCTTGGTCCCAAACAGATAGTCAAGTTCGCCCCAAGGTATCGTCACTCTCAATTCTACCCAACTGCAAACGTGTACCTTACTTGGGTGAGGCACGCTATCGTATCACGAATAAAGAGTCAAATCTAGCTCACTAAAGAATAGAATAACCTGAAACAGTGAGTTTTCTACCACTTTATCCCCGACTGCAATGCCTACTAAAGAACATATTTTTCCTTAAGAAAAGAACACCTACAATAAAAGAACAATTCCCTACTTAAATATTAACAGAAACATCCAGAATACTTCATGAAATGGATATACAACAAGAGCTGGTCAATTTTGCTACAAATATCCAAAGAATTTAACTATTTGGGGTAACATAAAAGTCATCAGGTGTCCTCCAATATCTAACATAATCTCTCGTGATTGATATCATCAAATATGACACTAATTCGACTAGCTCTGCCACTAGTTCTGTCAGTAATCTGTAATCCTGCTCTTAAATCAGACAAAAGAAAGGCATGATGCCAGGTAGCCAAATGTTGTTTTAAGTCAATGCTGTCTTTTGCCCTAGAATGTCATGTTAGATCAATGCGTTTTACACGGGCCATCTATCCATCTCAAAAGTGGACGACCTCAGCGTTCGGACGTATAGTTGTAGGGTCACCAAGGCGTAACCTTTCGTGACCTTCTGTTGTTAGGCATGCGCACTACGTGAGGTACTCACCTGCATTTTCTGAAGAATATTTTCTCTACGACACCACTGAAGTTGGTTCAGCGACTGGTTTCTGTGTTTTGAATCCCGCAGAGAGCAAGCCAATTATTTTGGCTTTGTTTGTGCTTTGAGCAACTCGAATAGTCTCTGAATCTTTTTCTCGAAGATTCAATACATCGCAGCCATACACTGTGACTGTTAGCTCTTGACTTGTCGTGTCTCATCTGTTGAGGGTGTCAACTCTTGACTTGTCGTGTCTCATCTGTTGAGGGTGTCAACTCTTGTCTTGTTGTGTCTCATCTGTTGAGGGTGTCAACTCTTGACTTGTCGTGTCTCATCTGTTGAGGGTGTCAACTCTTGTCTTGTTGTGTCTCATCTGTTGAGGGTGTCAACTCTTGTCTTGTTGTGTCTCATCTGTTGAGGGTGTCAACTCTTGTCTTGTTGTGTCTCATCTGTTGAGGGTGTCAACTCTTTTCTTGTTGTGTCTCATCTGTTGAGGGTGTCACCTCTTGACTTGTCGTGTCTCATCTGTTGAGGGTGTCAACTCTTGACTTGTCGTGTCTCATCTGTTGAGGGTGTCAACTCTTGACTTGTCGTGTCTCATCTGTTGAGGGTGTCACCTCTTGTCTTGTCGTGTCTCATCTGTTGAGGGTGTCACCTCTTGACTTGTCGTGTCTCATCTGTTGAGGGTGTCACCTCTTGACTTGTTGTGTCTCATTTGTCAAATAATCTTTTTGACACAATCCGCTATACATACTTACTGACATACTTCACTTTATCTTTCTATTTATACCGCGAAGCGTAGGGAAGAGTTCTAGGTCTCTCTCTCTCTCCCTCTCTCTCTCTCTCTCTCTCTCTCTCTTGCGACAGATGTATTGATGTTGTTATTGTGAGCCCATTCTAGAATAGGATATCTCTAATTTTGTCTATCCATTTACCTCTCGGTCTTCCTTTGGCTCGAAACTCCGATCTCCTAAAGTTGTATGTTTTTAATGGCAGCCGATGTGGTTTCTTTCTCATGACATGTCGAAATCACTTAGTCTTCTATTTATTCGTATGTCCTTAGGAGGATGTAGTCCCTAAAAATTTTCTGACATCGGTAATTTTCCTTCTGTTTCCTCTGGTGATGTTAATGACTTTTCTCAGGCATCTCATTTCACATGTTGCAATTTTCTTTGCCTGTGCCTTGGATCGAAGGATGTGTAGGTTAGTGGTGAGTAGGTCCGTGTCACAATTCTAACGTACAAGAGGAATACGGGGATTCGGTGGTCTCGAGGTAAAGTGTCAGCTTCGGGTGCTGGTGGTCGCGTGTTCCAATCACGGTGGAGACCGCTATTTGTTTCACGTGGATCATCTAGTAAAAACTCCCCTGTTCGCTGGGTAGGGAAATCAGACTCCTGTGTTCAGTTAAAAATTTCTTGTTAGTTGGAAATCGAAAATACTAGGCTTAACGGCCGCTTCCCTGTCCGAATTCAAATTAAAAATTTACCCTAGTTATGTGCATCTTCCCCAATGTGGTTTGTTAAGAACAGCTTTAGATGGCGCCCAACTAGCTGTTGATCTACTTAGCTCTAGAGTATATTAAGATGGACTCGCACATCAGGTTACCCTCCAAGAAATTGGTTGCATACATACTCTGTATGATCTTCTAAACCAGTATACAAGACGTTAAGTTGTGTTAAGTACCTGGTTCAAACCACGCCCGTGTCCAGTTTAGAAAACGCGGATTATTTTTCTCAGATCGATTGATCCTCCCTGTATGTAAAGTAATGGCAACCTACCGTACTGCACACCTGCCAGGAAACTTAAAACAGCCAAATAGGTTTCGGTTGTAAAATTCGACGTTCTTAAAGGACATGCTACTTACGTGTGTGCTCTTGACAGAGGACAGGTTTGGCACATATAGCACAGCGTTGGTTAGAAAATAATCTTATGTAATTCACTAAATAGCCTTCGAACTGGGGTATCGTGCTGCAGGAATAACTTAAAGATATGGAGAGAAAGGGATCATGAGACATTAAGCTGTGTAGCAGCACAAACAATAGACCACCTGGTGATGTGCTTAAACCTTATGGAAATATGTTATATGGATGAGAAGGAGGGGGAATGACAAGGCAATCCACGCGACTCAATACTGGAGACACGATGTCTGACAAGCTGCCCAGGACAGGGGAAGTAAGTCAGTATCATGCCGATTCAATCATTGAACAGATAAGTAATAATACTCTGGTCACGCTGGGGATCATGACGATGGACGAGATGATAGAGAACATAGACTAGAGGTATCGAGCACCCGAGAACGTGTGTGGTGCTACATATCTAGTTACGCTGGGGATTATGATAAATTGCGATTTGTAAGGTGACGTTATGAAAAACAGGTGTTGGATGGCGGGGAAGCGGTAAAATATGACTTAAATGTTTTGATATCGTTTGCGAATTGCAATAGTTGTATGTAGTGTAGATGCAGAGGCTAAACAGCCTGAAGACATTATTGCTGAACACAAACTAAACGACAAAATTGAAAGTCTTCAGAGCCTGTGTTCTCCCCGTGGCAGCCTATGGCTGCGAATCATGGACGATTACCAGAACTTCTAGAAAAAGAATCGAGTCCTTCAAGTCAAAATGTTACAGAAAGATCCTCAAAATACTTCAGACAAAGAAAAAGACAAATGTAGACATTCGGCAAGAGTTGAACATAGAGGAGAACTGGTTGATCAATTCCATTTAGGCCAGACAACTCAAATACTTTGGTCATATCAAGAGACACAACAGTCTTGAGAGAACAGTGATAGAGGTATAGTGCCAGGTAAAAGAGGCAGAGGTAGACCGGGAAGACGAGCACCAAGATATCCAGGAATATCTGGGGTTGACCATGGCGGAGGCTGACATATTTGCAAGGGAAAGAGTTTATTTCAGACCGTGATGGCAGCGACGTTCTATAAAGGACATGCTACATGATAATGATACTTAGTATTCTATTTTGACAAAGGCAGAGGCAAAGGCCGCCGTCCATCGTAGACAATGATGGCATAATTTATTTTGCTAGCGCTATTTTTAGTAAGGATTAACTGCGCTACTTTTTATCCTCACTCTCTCGTCTCGAGCCGCCCTATCCCAGTGTCAAGCCAAGAACAAGACGACTAGGGGGCGGGTACTAAAAATAATTCATTATCATTGGCTCAGACGACAGTAATTGTGCTTTGAAAAAAGATATCTAACTACAGTCCAGGACGGTAACGAATGGGACTCGTAAGACCAATCCGAGCGAAGAAGTGTCTTCCACAGTGTGTGAAAGGAAAGTCAGGACCGTTTGTGACATCGCATAGTGTGGAGTGTCTTCTCAAACTCTGAGTCTTTAGTCTATCAGTATCTCATTTGTCTGTATTCCATGCTTAATCCTCCATGTAACACGATCCACAGCGTCCTGTCCCCATGATTCCAAATCGATGCCTGCATCATTCATATCCCGCTTGCATACATCCTTGTACCGAAGTAGTGCCCGGCCCCGATAACTTTTCCCCAACTGTAATTCCCCATAGAGAAGATATTTTGGTATTCTGCCATCATCCATCCTCCGAGTGTGTCCCAGCCATTCGAGTGTGCCCCAGCCATCCGAGTGTGTCCCAGCCATCCGAGTGTGTCCCAGCCATCGGAGCCTTCGAAGACTAAGCATGGACAAGATTGTGACACTGCCTGTTCTCTCCAACTCCTCTACGTTGGTGATCTTGTCTTGCCACCCAACCCCAAAGATTCTGCGCAGGCCCCTCATGTGATAGATGTTTAGCCGCCTCTCATGGTGGATTTAGATAGACCATGTCACACTGCCATAAAGAAGGACGCTGAGGACACAGGCTTGGTAAACAAGTGTTTTTGTTTTAACAGTGAGCTTCTTGTTCTTTCATACCCTTTTTGTTAATCTGCTCATTGTTGTTGCTGCCTTGCCTATCCTGATATTGATCTCTTGGCCCAATGATAGTTTATAATTGACTGAGGATCCCAAGTAAGTAAATCGAGAACCTCATAATCAATAGAGATAACTGGTGGCTTGTTTACACCCTGGACCACAACGTGTTTTCGATTTGCTGATTGTTAAAATTGTATTTTCGGTTTGCTAATTGTTAAACTTGTGTTTTCGGTTTGCTAATTGTTAAACTTTTGTTTTCGGTTTGCTGATTGTTAAACTTGTGTTTTCGGTTTGCTGATTGTTAAACTTGTGTTTTCGTTTTTCTAATTGTTAAACTTGTGTTTTCGTTTTGCTAATTGTTAAACTTGTATTTTCGTTTTGCTGATTATTAAACTTGTGTTTTCGTTTTGCTGATTGTTAAACTTGTATTTTCGTTTTTGCTGATTGTTAAACTTGTATTTTCGTTTTGCTGATTGTTAAAATGCAAAATATTTCGTGACAGTAGCCCACAAGACAATAGCCAACAAGAAAATGGTGCACAAATAAAAGCCCACTGGCATAAATGCTGGCACAACCAATACCCACACAGACAATTATTCACACAACTAATACCCACACAGACAATTACTCACACAACCAATACCCACACAGACAATTACTCACACAACTAATACTCACACAGACAATTACTCACACAACTAATACCCACACAGACAATTACTCACACAACCAATACCCACACAGACAATTACTCACACAACTAATACCCACACAGACAATTACTCACACAACTAATACCCACACAGACAATTACTCACACAACTAATACCCACACAGACAATTACTCACACAACTAATACCAACACAGACAATTACTCACACAACTAATACCCACACAGACAATTACTCACACAACCAATACTCACACAAACAATTACTCATACAACCAATACTCACACAGACAATTACTCTCACAACCAATACTCACACAGACAATTACTCATACAACCAATACTCACACAGACAATTACTCTCACAACCAATACTCACACAGACAATTACTCTCACAACCAATACTCACATAGACAATTACTCACACACCCAATACCCATACACAAAATTACTCACACAACTAATATTTACACAGACAATTGCTCCAAAATTAAGTAATGTTATAATGCACTACAGACAATTACTCCAAAATTAAGTTATGTTATAATCCACTACCCAAAAGCGCAACTAAATGAAATCAATTCAACAGATCTGCGTGTTAGCAAGTTTTCATGTAGGTATTTTCCCATGTGAGCATTTATCAGTGTGCGTATTAGTCTGTATGGACATACGTTTGTGTGGGCTTTTTAGCCTACGTGGGGATTTTTCTGTGTGAGTAATTGTCTGTGTGGGTATAAGTCGTGTGAGCTTTTATGTCAGTGGGCTTTGGTTTGTGCACAGTTTTCAGGTTGGCTGTTGTCTTGTTGGCTTTTGTCACATAATCCGACTTTGTCCCTGAAGGACCAGCACCTCAACAAACAGACACGAATCTCCAACCAACTTCTAGACAACACAAGTGGCACCAAAACCTAATCAAGGTTTCAGCGGCCAAACGTTGCTCCCCTGTCAAGTCCATTTTGCTGGCAAGCGTTTAAGGACGTGTGCAGTATGTTAATGAGATCTTTGCGTGTGCATTTAATGGGCTGTATAATGAAAACACTGACAGGGGCATGCATCCTCACAGTACTGTATGCAGAGCACACTGTTACAAGCAGTTAGAAGCATCGATCTTTGAAATTGTCTTCACCAAAGAACATGGTCAAATTGCACTGTGGATATACATAGCACTTGTTTGTTAAAGTAACATAAAATGAGGCTAAATAATGTTTTCGTTGAAGTCTTTTTCTTCTTATTTTTCTTCTTCTTCCTCTTCATCCTCTTCCCTCGCCTTCTTCTTCTTTTTTTTCTTTTACGTCTTCTTTTCCTTTTCCTTTTCTTTTTCTTCCTTTTTTAACGTTTTCTTCTTTTTCTTCCTATTATTATTATTGTTATTAATATTTTTGTTTCTTTTCTTCTTGTTCTTCTTCATATTTTTGTTTCAATCTCTGTAATGTCTTTTTCGCTTTTTCCTCTTTGTCTTTTGTTTTCTTTTCTTCATATTCTTCTTTTCGTCGTCGGCTTGTTAATATTAAAATGTATTGTCTTCTACTTCGTAATCCTGCTCATTTACTCTTTTTCTTCTTCTTTGTCGTAATCGTCGTCTTCTTCTTATTATAATGTGTTTTTCTTCTTGGTAGTCATATTTTCTTTCTTTGCTATCTCGTTTTCTTCCTTTTCTTATTGTTCAAGTCGGTGTATAGTTAACAGAATCCCTTAACTTATGTCTATGTTGTTTCAAAGTGTATCCGTCGCATGGAGGTTTGGGGTGTTCCAAACTAGGTTCTATATTCGTTAACTTTCATTTCTGTTGTCTTATGTGTATATTATCTGAGTGCTTAACATATATGTGTCCATGCTCTCGATTTTTGGAACTTCATTAACCTGTCGGGGAAAGCATTTCTAAAACTTTATTGCTTTTTTTTTGTTTTTGCGGAAAGTAGAACAAGCACACTGCCACACTGAGAGATTGGATCGACTGGCGCATGTAGAAAATGGGGATGATATTGTTGTTCGAAGCTAGCCGTCATAAGTTCTCTTGACGTCATCTCTTTTGAAGGGGGTTACAGTGGCTCTTTTTCTACCCTTTGCGTACTTGGGAATGTGTACATGTTTTCCTGGCTGTAGTGAATCTCGACGCTTCTCAGTAAGCTCATAAGTAAGGTGATACCATTGTCGTTCCCCAACAGACATCCCTGTCACAGTCTGTTTCCAGGAGTATGAACCAAAAAGGGTGGAAGAGTTTTCATCAGTATGTTTCAAATGACCTTGACATAGGGTCGGAATGTTTCATCTGACCCTGACATGATGTAGGAATGTTTCAATTGACCCTGACATGATGTAGGAATGTTTCATCTGAACCTGACTTGGGGTGGAAATGTTTCATCTGACCCTGACATGATGTGTACAATGTTTCATCTGACCCTGACTTAGGGTGGGAATGTTTCATCTGACCCTGACATGATGTAGGAATGTTTCATCTGACCCTGACTTGGGGTGGGAATGTTTCATCTGACCCTGACATGATGTGTACAATGTTTCATCTGACCCTGACTTAGGGTGGAAATGTTTCATCTGACCCTGACATGATGTGTACAATGTTTCATCTGACCCTGACTTAGGGTGGGAATGTTTCATCTGACCCTTACATGATGTAGGAATGTTTCATCTGACCCTGACATGATGTGTACAATGTTTCATCTGACACTGACTTGGGGTGGAAATGTTTCATCTGACCCTGACATGATGTGTACAATGTTTCATCTGACCCTGACTTGGGGTGGGAATGTTTCATCTGACCCTGACATGATGTAGGAATGTTTCATCTGACCCAGACATGATGTGAGAATGTTTCATCTGACCCTGACATGAGGTGGGAATGTTTTATCATACCTTGACGTGAGGTAGGAACTTTTTAAATATTATTCACCTGGCCTTGGCGTCATTTCGGGTCTTGATTCGGCTAACTCTTTACCCCCAAAATGGAGACCACATCCCTTAGGTTTGCTGTGACATGCGACCGCTCCACCAAACTGCATCTCGCAAACTATCAAAATGTGAAACACGAATAAAGAAGTGGGTGGCTTATTTTTTCGTGAAACTGAAATATACAAAATAATTGTGTCTCTTATACCAGTAGCAATTCAGGTTGCTGTGAAGTATTCTACACTCGAGGGGTTTGGGTATCGCTCATGAAACCTGTCTGTGATGAATTATGTTGTTATAAATGAATCTTGCAATTTGGTTTGAGAGGGTATTAATTTAAAATCCTGTTTGGCTAGGACTAGAATTATGTGCTGGGAAATGCCTCTCCCTCAGACAGATATATCCGGACAGCTCAACCATCTATCTCCTGATTTGAGCGCACAGTAATTACGATGTTTAGATACATTACAGAGGCTGCTTCGGTTAAGTCATACATTACTGTGTAATTACAGAAGCTATTTATTTAGTTGTTGTTGTGTTGTTTCTAGAAGCAAAGGTCTGACCTGTATTGCCATGATGATTAAGAGTAAGTGCAGTAGGTACGTGCATTTGTGGGACGGTTGATAAGTCGGGCTTTAACTTTGAATCGGTTTTTCATTTTGGAAATATCACGCAAGAATTCGTTATTGTATTATTGTATATTGATTGTTTTGGTATATCTTCTTCTTATTCGTCTTGGCGTTCGTCCTGACACGGACGTCGTCATGTTGTGTTAAAGTTTACAACGGGCATGCTATATTTGCGCCTTGCGGCCAAACACATTCGATTTCAGCTAGAATTGCTGGGTACTAGATGTGCCTTCCCACTGCAATCAATATTCTCTTAGCGAAACAAGACAAGTTAAGCATTTTTCCAGAGACGTTGTGGAGGCGGAAATTGGTCTTGGTTAGTTGTAATTCGCTGATCCTGATGCAAGCAGCCAGCTATAAGTCTCCGGTTGCTGTCAGCTATAGGTCGCTGGTAGCTGTCAGCTATAAGTCGCCGGTAGCTGTAAGCTATAAGTCGCCGGTAGCTGTCAGCTATAAGTCGCCGGATGATGTCAGCTATAAGTCGCCCGTAGCTGTCAGCTATAAGTCACCGGTAGCTGTCAGCTGTAAGTCGCCGGTAGCTGTCAGCTATAAGTCGCCGGTAGCTGTCAGCTTATTCATCGTGCTGTATCTTGGGATGTCGTTTTGGTATTTGGTGTTTAACCAAACCAAAATGTCGATGGGGATTTGGGGGGGGGGGGGGGGGGGGTGTTCGGGGAGATTGACCTTCAACTATTTTCATCAATATGGCATTCGGCAACATTCTACGGAGAAGATAAGTGTAGGCTGTATAACAAGAATGTAGAAGTGCGCGTGACCGAATAGTTTCGATGCCCGCTTTTTGAGATGGAGAGCTGCCGATCAAATCCCCGATATGGCAATGTTGTTTTTTTCTGCCTGGAAAATTTAGCCTGTACATGATGTGGCGAAGCAGTGGAGAGCGGCCTGTAGTCCTCAGCGCAAGAACCCTTCGGGTAATCTAGGAATGGGAATAAAGGCGTACGAGAGTGTGTTTTAATAAGGCGAATGCAGTACGAAGAAAAACATTAAGACAAACATGACATAGTAAAAGTAGAAGAAACAAGATAACGAAGGAGAACACAAATGTAAGGTCGGTAGTGCTATATGGCTTGGAGAAATGGTATGCCATAAAGGGCAACACATCCAGACTGCAGACCTACTGTAACAAGTCTTATGGTCAGATACTTGGTACTTGGTGGTCAGAGGGAAGAGCGAACAAGGCGGTCTGTAGGATGGAACCTGCTAGCAACACATGCGGCAGGAGATTAGAGAGAGAGAGCAAAAGAGAAAGAGGGAGAAAACAAGAGAGAGCAAGAGAGAGGGAGAGAGAGAGCAAGAGAAAGAGGGAGAGAGAGCAAGAGAGAAAGGGAGAGAGAGCAAGAGAGAGAGGGTGAGAGAGAACAAGAAAAAAATGGAAAGAGAGAGAAATAGAAGGAGAGCAAGAGAGAAAGGGAGAGAGAGCAAGAGTGGGAGAGAGAGAGAAAATAAATTGAAAGACAAATAGAGAGGAAATAACAGAAAGTGAGATACAGATGAAGAAAGAAAGAAAGAAAGATAGAGAATGTGAGAAATATAGAAATAAGGGGAAGATAAAGAGCGAAAAAGAGAAAAAGAGATAAATATAGAAAGAGAGAAAATAAGAGAAAGAGAGAGAAAGTGAGAAACGCAGAAAGAGAGAAAAAAGAGAAAGTGAGAAATATAGAAAGAAGTAGTGAGATATATAGAGAGACAAAGAGAAATATAGAAATAGTTAAATTTACAAATAGAAATTTAGAAAGAAAGAAAAAGTGGAAATGAATATGGCAGTCCTTCAAAAAGAAGGTATAAGTATTATCAGATGTACGCTGCACACAAAGAAAGAGGCAATGAGACGGACTAAGAAGTACCTTGCGAAGAACGGTGAAGGAGCAGACCACTGTAACTGGCTTCTTGTGGGCGGAATTGAAAGAGACAGTCAAGAATAGGGCGAGAGCATCTGTGGAGCTGCTATGCTCAAAGGGGATCCAGATAGTATTTTTGCGGACTTTCGTGAATGGTGTGGTATGCATTGATGAGTGTTAGGAAATCTTCTAACTTAGAGGGGCTTGTGTATCGTTCATCCTCACATTGGATTGTTGTCACAGAAACAGATCGAGTCCTACACAGGATTCCGGCCCTTGGAAACGAGAAGACTGAGGAACTCGCAACAGATGGAAGTGGCGAATGCTGACTCGCTCATTCACAAATCTATAAAGAAGCAAAAACACTCATCGAACAATTCATGAGAACGGAATGGGGAGACCAGCACAGATAATACACACCAGAAAATGACAGCATAGATAAAACTTAGAAGAGATAGGCAGACACAGATCTTCAGAATCAGAACGGGACAAAACAAACTCAAGGCCTACCTCCACAAAGTGCGTCTTAAAGACACTGCCACGTGCGATTGTGGAACACCCAAGCAAACACCAGAACATATTCAGCAGGACTGAATCACTGAGACATACCACAGAGAGGCAGTCAGCCTTAGGGAGCGACCATTCTCTGATAGATGGGGGTGGAGGGGGACAGCGAAGACCTGAAACACAATCTCCTTCGTGAAACTCACCGAGACAAAAGCACAGCGTCATTTTATCAAAGAAGAAGAAAAAGAGGAGGTGGAAAGAGATGAAGAAAAAGTAGAAAGAAGAACGAAAACAATTAGAAGTTGTGATTAAATAGTTTCATATTAATGGGACAACAATCTGGCAATTCGATTTGAAAGGGTATCTATTTAAACACCTTTTGGGCTAAAACTGGAATCAACTAACAGGAAACGCCTTGCTCTCAGACATATTATCGAGAAAGCACAACCTCTTCTCTCTGGATATAAGCGCCATGTAATTGCGATGTTTAGATAAATGAGAGAGGTTGCTTGAGAACAGTTTCATAGATCACCTTGTAATTGCACCATCTTGTAATTAGTTGTCGGTTGTTTGTGGGGTCCGAAGATTGGCCAAAATCGCCAAAGAGAATGAACATGTTCAATTGATACGTCTGTCTCTGAGTGAGGTGTGGTGATTTGGGCTTAACATGAAATTGCTTTTCTATTTTTGAACGCTAAGATTATTTGATTTAATGTTTCTATGTTGTTTCTGTGTACTTGTCGCCAGCGAGATTGTGTAACCAGAAATGTCTGTTGAGGCTACAGCAGTCTTATATCAAACATTCTTGTCAATGATAAAGTATTTGCGACTCCCTCTTCCACCTCCAACAACCACATCTTTTTTCCTCACAAACATGACGAACACATTCATGGTTCTCTAGCCATCTATCTGCTTATTCCTTACACAACCACATCTTTTTTCCTCACACACATGACGAACACATTCATGGTTCTCTAGCCATCTATCTGCTTATTCCTTACACAACCATATCTTTTTTCCTCAAAAACATGACGAACACATTCATGGTTCTCTAGCCATCTATCTGCTTATTCCTTACACAACCACATCTTTTTTCCTCACACACATGACGAACACATTCATGGTTCTCTAGCCATATATCTGCTTATTCCTTACACAACCATATCTTTTTTCCTCACAAACATGACGAACACATTCATGGTTCTCTAGCCATCTATCAGCTTATTCCTTACACAACCACATCTTTTTTCCTCACACACATGACGAACACATTCATGGTTCTCTAGCCATCTATCTGCTTATTCCTTAAACAACCACATCCTTTTTCCTCACACACATGACGAACACATTCATGGTTCTCTAGCCATCTATCTGCTTATTCCTTAAACAACCACATCTTTTTTCCCCACACACATGACGAACACATTCATGGTTCTCTAGCCATCTATCTGCTTATTCCTTACACAACCACATCTTTTTTCCTCACAAACATGACGAACACATTCATGGTTCTCTAGCCATCTATCTGCTTATTCCTTACACAACCACATCTTTTTTCCTCACAAACATGACGAACACATTCATGGTTCTCTAGCCATCTATCTGCTTATTCCTTACACAACCACATCTTTTTTGCTCACACACATGACGAACACATTCATGGTTCTCTAGCCATCTATCTGCTTATTCCTTACACAACCATATCTTTTTCCCTCACAAACATGACGAACACATTCATGGTTCTCTAGCCATCTATCTGCTTATTTCCTTCCACAACCACATCTTTTTTCCTCAAACACATGACGAACACATTCATGGTTCTCTAGCCATCTATCTGCTTATTCCTTACACAACCATATCTTTTTTCCTCACAAACATGACGAACACATTCATGGTTCTCTAGTCATCTATCAGCTTATTCCTTACACAACCACATCTTTTTTCCTCACACACATGACGAACACATTCATGGTTCTCTAGCCATCTATCTGCTTATTCCTTACACAACCATATCTTTTTTCCTCACAAACATGACGAACACATTCATGGTTCTCTAGTCATCTATCAGCTTATTCCTTACACAACCACATCTTTTTTCCTCACACACATGACGAACACATTCATGGTTCTCTAGCCATCTATCTGCTTATTCCTTACACAACCATATCTTTTTTCCTCACAAACATGACGAACACATTCATGGTTCTCTAGCCATCTATCTGCTTATTCCTTACACAACCATATCTTTTTTCCTTACAAACATGACGAACACATTCATGGTTCTCTAGCCATCTATCAGCTTATTCCTTACACAACCACATCTATTTTTTTCACGGACGTGGTGGTCATAATTAGACCTCTCTAGTCACGAAACAATTTATATCTAAAATAGCATCTATTTTCCGCATTTCCGCTGCGCAACCGGTCGAACAGGTTGTGTTTCCTCGTGCCTATAACACCATGGACCACATTTCATCCTGTTGCCGACTGATCAAAACAGCCCGAGTGTATCGTATCTCACCGATCTACACGATCACCGACCACTAGAAAAACAGCGTTTGAATCTGTAGAACCAAAATTCGTCTGACAATCTCTTAGAGATGAACGGGTCGACTCAAGATACATAGGAACCCTTGCTGGCTGCCACACAGTTTCCACCATTACCTTCAAATCCTTCCAAAGACTGGTAGTAGTATCTATAAAGCGAAGAGTCCGTCAATAGGACCCCATTTCACTGAGCCTGTTTTCCACATGCCTGGAGCAAGTCATTAGCTGGTGCTGCTGGGACACCTTTGGCATCAACATAAATGGCCGCTGGCTAAATGCATTTTGCTTTGCGGATGATCTAGTACTCATAACGGCGGCAGCCACAGACTCCAATGAAATGCTTGCAGCGCTCCACCGAGAGGGAAAGAAAGTGGAACTCGAAGTGAACGTGTCTAATACGAAAGTGATGCCCAAATGGCTTCGCTTCCAGCGACCCAGTCTTCCTAGATGGAGAGAGAGACAACGCGGACGAGTACATCTACCTTCGACGTCTGCTCAACATGCAGAACGACTTGAGCCCAGAATTGACAAGACGGCGTCGCGCGGCTGGGCGGCCGACGACGTCGCGTGGGCTGGGCGGCCGACGGCGTCGCGCGGGCTGGGCGGCCGACAGCGTCGCGCGGGCTGGGCGGCCGACGGCGTCGCGCGGGCTGGGTGGCTTTCTCTTTGATAAAGCTGGCACTTGACAACCTCCACGACCAGAGCCTGCGCACCTATCTATTCTTCTTCTTCATACGCTGTCAGACGTCAACCTGTATTTTTCCGAGAAAAGCAGCGGTCATCCTGAGACTGTCGACACTGCCATAGAGCTTGTCTAGTGTTGCCACCGGTGATGGCCACATATGCTTTCTCTGGTCCTCGTATTTCGAGCAGTTTTGCAGCAGATGTTCAGCGGTCATTTTTCCGTTACCACAACTGCATTCGTCAGTGCCACCTATCTTCAGTTTATTGAATAAGTGGTACCTCAGTCTGTTGTGGCCAGTGCGGAGTCTGAAGACCACGACCTGCTCTCTTCTGTTCAATTGGTAATAAGCATCATTGTTTGTGTAGCCAGTATGTTCCGTTTCAAATGTGGTCATGTATCTAGCTCTAATAAGCGTTTTGGACTCTTCGTAGGTAACACTAGAATCTGGTTGTGATAGTCTTGCACCTTCTTTTGCCAGTCTGTCTGCCTCCTCGTTGCCTTGGATGTTACAATGGGATGGAACCCACTGTACCACTACTCTTTTTGGTGCGGACAGCTGGCATAGTTGACAAAGTACTGCTCTTAAATCATTAAGTTCAGTATTTTTCTGGCTATTTAGTGCTGTGACTACGGTCAGGGCATCTGTAAGCAGGACTATATGGCTTTCATTCCTTTTGCCTGTCAGCATTGCTTCTCCTGCAGCCATCATTCCCTCTGCCTCCGCTCTGAAGTTGCTTGAGTATTTTCCAGTTGCCACTGACAGTATTATTTTTCTACTATTTGGTAGGCTCAGAAATACCCCTGCCCCTCCATTCTGTGTTGTGTTTGTTACAGAACCGTCGGTGTATGCATGGTCCAGTCCATGCTTGGGTAGTTTTTCGTTATGTACCTCAGGGTTATTTCCCTTCTTTCTTTTTCAGTCTGGCTGTTCTTGTTTCTTCTTCTTCTTCTTCTTCGTTCGTTCTCAATCTCCCACTACCAAACCCTGAAAGGGCTCAAGTAGCAGAATGTAGTCCAGAGAACGGAATGTGTTGTGTCGTAGTTTACAGCTTGGCTGCGATATTTGCACCTTTCGGTCCAACACATTCGACTTCAGCAAGCATTTTTTGAGTACCGGGTTAGCATTCCCTCTTCGATCCCTTCTCCTTAGCCAGTCTGCCCTGCTTCAGCCTGTTATCCAGGATCACCACGTGGAGGTGTAGAAGGGTCTTTACAGCTATGGGTCACTGACCTCTGCAGCATCTTGATCCCGTTCTTGTTTCCAATACCTGGTATATTTTCTACCACCTTCAGAATGATATGCTGCCTCCAGGTAGGTTTGCGTACAGTAGGGATGGGCTTTGGTGTTGTTAATGTGTTCATAGGGTCTTCGCTCATCTTTGCTTTGGCTATTTCTGCAAAGCTTCTCCGCTTTAGTTTCCCATTTCCAAATCTATTTAGTCTCTGGTGCATTGGATGTTCTGTGAGTCTTCTGAGTTTCTCTGACTGCAGCTGGGCTCTGCAGTCTTATCTGTCGGTTATGGATTTCAGATTTGTAATCTTTTTAAGTTCTACAGTTTGCGTTGACTTCATGCCTCCTGTAATAACTCTCGTGGCTTGGTTTTGAAGTTTGCTAATTTTGTCAAAGTTCGCCTTTGCTGCTGTTGTCCATGCCGCAATGCCATACTCGAGAACTGGTCTCACTCTTTCAGTGTACAGTTTCTTTAGTATACTTTCGTCTGCTCCCCAGCTTGTGCCATCAAGTTTCCTCATGATTGCCATTCTTTGTCTGGCTCTCCTTCGGTTTCTCTCAATCTGACTTTTCCATGTCATGCGCCGATCAAATGTGACTCCCAGGTAGTTTGGTTTATCGTTTTGCCGCAGATATTTGCCGTTAAGACTTATTTTGATGTTCTGGGGTTTGTTTGAAAGCGAGAATATCGTACATGTTATTTTTTCCTCGTTTGTTTTGACCAGCCATTAGTTCGCCCACTCCTCCAACGATGTTAGGGCCTGCTGCATCCGATTTCTTGCTATTGTGAGATTTTCTTCAGAGGTCCACATAGCCAGATCGTCTGCAAACATGGAGCTGTGGACTTCTTGGTATATTCTCTGTGATGTTGTTTATATACACCAGGAAAAGTGTGGGTAACAGTACTCCCCCTTGGGGTACTCCCTGCTCAAGTGTCACCTTTTTGCTCATCTGCCCTTGTACTTGAACTCTGGCTGTTCTGTTTTCGAGTTAGTGGCTGATCCATCTGTACATTTTCCCACATACTTCACTTCTTTGTAGCTTGACTTTAAGTCCCTCTTTTTACACCTTGTCAAATGCCTTCTCTAAATCCACCCAAACCGCTACTATATGTTTTTTTTCCTGGTAAGCATCATCTATTTCCTGGGCTGTGAGAGTGATCTGGTCCTCAGTCTATCTGTGATGTCTAAAGCCTGCTTGCTGTGGTATTAGTATGTGTTTTTCTTCCAGATGCCACATCAGTTTGGTGTTTATCATACACTCCATCAGTTTTCCTACACAGCTCAGTAGACTGATGGGCCTGTATCCATTTGGATCTGCTCTATCTTTTTCTTTCTTTGGTACTGGTATAAGTACAGCATCTTTCCATGCCTGCGGTACAATTTCCCTTTTCCAGCTTTGGATCAGGACTGATAGTAACTTCCTCTTTGCTGTTTGGCCCAGCCCCATCAGCATTTCATTTGTTACCCCATCTTTTCCGGGCGATTTCTGTTTCTTTAGAGTTCTCATGGCCTCTTCTATTTCATTCATTGTTAGTTTTGCTATCATGTGCTTCTCTGGTGCCATATTGATGTTGTCGTGGCTCTTTTGCTCTTCACTTATGTCTGTATGCCTGTCTGTAGGAACATCGATGTGGTTAGCACTGGCATAATGTTCTATAAAGGCGTTTGCTGTTTGTTTTTTTCAGTAAGCATGTTGTCACCCTGCTTGATGGTAATTTGTTTATTTGATTTAGTTTCATCATTCATGGCTCTGACTAACTTCCATAGTTTGTTCCCTTCTTTATCTAAATTGAGGCTTTCTGTTTTTGTTTTTCCAGTGGTCTCTTGTTATTTGGTTTAGTGTTCTGTTGTATTTCGCCGTGAAGGCTTTGAGTGCTATATTTGCCTCCATAGATTGTTCTCTCTCTGCCATGTTCCTAGCATTTGAGACTTCGTCTTCCGCTTTCTGCAATTCATCATTCCAGTATGGCTTGTAGTTTTTCCTTGCCCCTCTTGGGATGGTTTCGGTGGCTGCTTGCATTATTGCTTTGCTTAGGCTTTCCACCATGGGTTTCATATTGTTATTCCGTGTGTTGATGGTTTCACACAGCCCATCTGTCAGCATTGCGAATCTGTCCCAGTCGGCTCGTTTATAGTTCCACCGTAGGAGCGGTTTTATTTCTTGTGGGCCTACTTCTTTATTAACTTCTAGCCTAATTGGCATGTGGTCGCTATCTGCCAATTAGTTGAGCACCTGACGGTCTATTTTGGGGTGAATATCCACCGTGGAAAAGGCCAAATCTGGAGTAGAGGTGGTATGCCATGTTCTAGAATAGAAGCTAGGGCTGTCTTCCGGCCTATTGATAAGAAAGAGATTAGTGTCTATCTCCCAGTCTTCCACTTCATCCCCTCTGCTGTCTGTGTCCGAACATCCCCATCTCTCCGAGTGGCTGTTGAAGTCTCCAACTACTAGGCAGCTGGAGTCCTTGATATTCATACTCGAGAGCGACAGGTCTTTGTTGGGTGGGCCATACAGGTTGAAGATGCGGATCTTCATTTCTTGTGTCATTATGTCGACTCCTACAATTTCTGCTTGTCCTGTGTGATTGACAGCTACCACGCTACTCGGTATGCAGTTACGTGTCAGTATCAGAACCCCTCCTTTGTGACCTTCCCTATCAAGACGGCAGGTCTGGTATCCTCTGATTGAGAATTTGGGGTTGTTGTTGAGGTGCGTTTCTTGGATACATGCCACATCAATCTTACCTTCATGCCGGTGTTGTGTTAGGGAAAGCTTTTTGTTAATGACTCCCACCGCATTCCACTGTAGTATTCGGAGGGTCTTGGGTTTTTGGTCAATAGTTTTTGCCCCATCCCCTTGTGCCTTGACTTCACAGCACATGGGTGGGTGACCACCAGTAGCATTGCGCACCTATCTATTCAACTTCACAGTACTACCTATTTACTACGTATTTGTTCAGTATTTTTGCGGCAAACCGAAATCGAGAGTTGGTGTCAAAAATCGTCTGCGGTAACTTGTCAGCTGTCACCACTGCTTAGGAACTCGAGCATTAGTTTGACAACAAGGCAACAGCTGATAAGCAGTTTATTGATTTTGGCTCTGTGCTATCAGTGTTAAACATGGCTTTTGTATGAGACGAGTGAGAAGAGAATTTCGACGTGTGAACTGAAGTGTGTGAGGATGGTTATCGGTGTTTCCATGAAAGACAGAATGCGAAATGACGACATTCGCAGTATGGTCGTCAATACGTCTTGTGCAGAATACATTTCCTCAGAATACGTTCGTTTGTTATCTCATGAGAATGCATCCTTATCAACTTCCACTAATGGCTTACAACACTGATAGATCTGACTACACGTCCATGAGGCAGCCGCCAGGCAGGTGGATAGATGGCATGTTGTTGTTGTTGTTACGGATCCAGCAGCATCTGGGCTCTTGCCCTTTACCCAATGTCATGTAATGTTTTCTACACGTGTTTATCAGCTGTTGTCTAGTGCCATACAAAGTGCTCCATGTATCTGGCCCCGGAGGAAGAAGTATTTTCCTAAAATCGTTGATCGCTGTGCACTCAAAGAGATGATGACCAAAGGTTTCATACGGGTGAATACACAGTTGGCTCTCAGGAGTATGTTGTGGTTGGATTCTGTTCGGGTTTTTGTTTAGTGGGATGTGTTGGGTTCTCAGTCAGTAAAATGGTGCTCTAGTTCTTCCTTGTGAGTTGATTTACACTGCCATTTGAACTGGAGCTTGCCATGGATGGATGACATAAGAGTTATTGTGCAACGACGTCCTCACATTGACCGGCGCAACGCATTTGGCGCACAATAGGCGAATTAAGCTCCCACCTCGCTTAACGGCATAAGTGGAATGTAAAATTACTAACTACATTTGGTGGCAAGAGCCAGACAGCCATTGTTACCATACAGCTTCTCATACTACTATGAAGCGCAGGCTTATGTCATAGGAAGAATAAATATCACGTAATTAACCGACACTGAAAAGCTGATCGGTCTGTGTCCGCGTCCCCTGATATACTGATCGGTCTGTGTCCACGCCCCCTGATATACTGATCGGTCTGTGTCCACGCCCCCTGATATACTGATCGGTCTGTGTCCACGCCCCCTGATATACTGATCGGTCTGTGTCCACGCCCCCTGATATACTGATCGGTCTGTGTCCACGCACCCTGATATACTGATCGGTCTTTTCCACGCCCCCTGATATACTAATCGGTCTGTGTCCACGCCCCCTGATACACTGATCGGTCAGTACCCACTCCCCCTGATATACTGATCGGTCTGTGTCCACAACTTAAAGACATCTGAAAACTGACAACTTTTATTTAATTCCATAACGCTCAATCGGGACCACTATAGACAATTCGGGCAACGTTAGAGATGACCGGGTCACACGTGGAGAAAGCGGTCTATCAACTGGGCGATAAGGTCAATAACAAGGACTATTTTATGTACTGCTATAGTTCGTTTTAGGTTCCTTAGCGTGTCCGTCCTTATGGCTCCTTACATGTTTCCTCACGTCTGTCCTTACTGCCCCTTACATGTTACCCCTTATCTCTCCTTACAGCTCATTACATGTTTTCCCCTTGTTTCTCCTTCCAGGCCCTTACATGTTTACCCATTATTTCTCTTTACAGCTCATGACATGTTTTCCCCTTGTCACTCCTTACAGGCTTTTACATGTTTCCTTATGCCCCTCCTTACAGCCCCTTACATGTGTCCTTATGCCCCTCCTCACAGCCCCTTAGATGTTTCCTTATGCCCCTCCTTACAGCCCATTACATGTTTCATGATGTCCCTCCTTACAGCTCCTTACATGTTCCTTATGCTCCTCCGTACAGCCCATTACATGTTTCCTTATGCCCTCCTTACAGCCCATTACATGTTTCCTGATGTCCCTCCTTACAGCTCCTTACATGTTCCTTATGCCCCTCCGTACAGCCCATTACATGTTTCCTTATGTCCCTCCTTACAGCTCCTTACATGTTTCCGTATGTCCCTCCTTACAGCCCCTTACATGTTTCCTTATGTCCCTCTTCATAGCTCGCTATTAGCTGCTCTTGCTTCACTTTATAGCGGACAATTGTCTCCTCAGCTCCGGTCTTACAGCTCGTCATATATTTTCCCTCATACAATGTTCTATGTAACATAAGCATACCACTGTAAATATTAACACACAGGACCCCCTTCGCCAAAGCACTTTGTATGCATTTACAAAGGTGGTTTCTCTAGTATTTTGATCTAAACATTGAGGTTATACACCCAATGCTCAACTGTCCTCAGTTGCTAATGAATACGTGGATGGATAAGGCAGTGTTTCTGTTTTTAGCTTCGTAATAAGCGGCCTCTGGTATCAAATGCGGAAGATTGTTATTTAGAAGTAACGAAATGAGATATGCGGCCATTGTGAATTCCTTAACCGTATTACCAATTAGAGTGCCTATTCAGTTTGTCTGGGGCAAACCGAAGAAGAAAATAAAGGCGAACAAGAAGAATAAGATTAAGTATTAATAAGGGGATGGAGACAAAGATGAACTCGAATAAGATGAAGATGAAGAAGAAGATGAATTTAAAGAAGGTGATGACGAAAAGAAGATGTAGATGATGTTTTAGACGAAGATGAATATGAAGAAGACGAAGAGAAACATGCAGTAGATTATTAAGATTTAAGATGAAGAAGATGATGGAGAAGGTGATGGAAATGATAAAGATGAAGAAAATAAATGTGATGAAGAAGATCACTAAGGTAAAGAAAATTATTACGAAAAAGAAGAAAACGAAGAGGACGATTACGATTTTTTTTTTTTTTGCGTTCGCCTTATTTCTCTAATCCCCAAGGTGGTGTGCGTTACACTGTGGTTTTTATTTTGTGCCTGTCGGCCCAGTGCATCCGACTTCAGCATCCATTTTATTTAAGGGTCTGCTTCCTCCTGCATTTTCTAAGGGTTTGCTTCCCCGGGGTAACGGCCGCAGTGCTGTGATGGGGATCGAACCCAGCACCTTCCAGTTGTGAGCCGTGCATCTTAACCACTAGACCACGCCGTCCCCGGAGGATTAAGATGAAGAAGATGGTTTAGATTAAGAAGATGATTAAGATGAAGAAAATGATAATGTTGAAGAAAATTATTAAGATAAAGAAGAACAAGAAGACGAAGAAGAAGATGCCAAAGAAGATGAAGAAAACAATGGCGAGGAAGATGAAGATAAAAAAGAAGATGACGAAGAAAATGAAGATGAAGAAAATGAAGATGAAGAAAAAGATGAAGACGAAAATAGAGCGAAAAATTTAAAAAGCACACAGCAAAGAGATGCAGACTTTCAGAAATTGGTTTCTACACAGACAAGACAGATTGAAATGGTATGATACGATCACTGATGTAGAACTGGGGGAGATAAACAACATCATCATTAGGTGCCCTGCCGGTTAACGTTGACGATCATGGACCTCCATTCACTTCTACCACCTGTGTCATTTACCTACTCTGTTGTTGATTGTCGCCAATGCCATTGTCTCCTTATATCCAACTGCTGTCCAACATCAACTCTCTCGGCCTTCCTCTCTCTCTCTCTCTCTCTCTCTCTCTCCTGCTATCTTTCCCGTTGTCGTATCGTGCCCCATGTCCCCTCTTCTCATAACATGCCCGACAAAGGATGACTGTTTTGTTCTGATCCTTGCAATCAATAAGATGTCTTTGTGTTTGTCCCTCTTCGAGTACTGTATCACTAGTCTTCTTTGTAGTTCAATGGATCCGCAGCATTCTTCGCTAAAACCACATCTAAGTTTCTTCCATAGATCTTTGCGCTTGCCTGCAGATTGTCCATGAATCACTGCTTTATGCCAATACTGGTTCCACGCAGCATTAACGCGATAAGATCACTGATGTGAAACTGTGTGAAAGAACCGGAAATATTCCGATTGAAGAGGACTTGAATAAGAGGCGTTGACTCGATATAAGTCACACATTATGGAAACCAGAGACAGTCTCTGTTCTGGAAACCCAATGGCAAGTGGAATAGTGATCGGTTCACTCATAATAGACAAAGCATGAAGCAAACATCAAAGAGGATGGCGAGACGTGCATTGAGCTAGCGCAGATGACATATGCCAGAAAGACGAGGCGCATATTTGTTGAAGATATATGCTCGACAAAAGGCAGTACAAATATTGTTTGATTGACAATTCTCTGCCATTTTCTGTGGTTTATAAAAAATCTGCATTAAAGATATTCGCTATTCATCATTCGCCACTTGGGCTAGGTACTGTGTGACTTAGTTTCGCCACTCGGGCGAGAGTAGTTTGTGTCTTGGTTTCGCCACTCAGACGAGAGTAGTGACTTGATCTCACCACTCGGACTAGAATACTGTGTGACTTGGTCTCGACACTCGGACGAGAGTACTGTGTGACTTGGTCTCGCCACTCGGGCGAGAGTACTGTGTGACTTGGTCTCGCCACTCGGGCGAGAGTACTGTGTGACTTGATCTCGCCACTCGGACTAGAATACTGTGTGACTTGGTCTCGCCACTCGGGCGAGTGCAGATTGGGACTTGGTCTCGCCACTCGGGCGAGTGCACATTGGGATTGGTCTCGCCATTCGGGCGAGTACAGATTGGGACTTGGTCTCGCCACTCGGGCGAGAGAAGTTTATGACTTAGTCTCACTACTCGGACTAGAGTTCTGAGTGACTTGGTCTCGCCACTCGAGCGAGAGTACTGTGTGACTTGATCTCGCCACTCGGACTAGAATACTTTGTGACTTGATCTCGCCACTCGGGCGAGTGCAGATTGGGATTTGGTCTCGCCACTCGGGCGAGTGCAGATTGGGACTTGGTCTCGCCACTCGGGCGAGTGCAGATTGGGACTTGGTCTCGCCACTCGGGCGAGTGCAGATTGGGACTTGGTCTCGCCACTCGGTCGAGTGCAGATTGGGACTTGGTCTCGCCACTCGGTCGAGTGCAGATTGGGACTTGATCTCGCCACTCGGGCGAGTGCAGATTGGGACTTGATCTCGCCACTTGGGCGAGTGCAGATTGGGACTTGATCTCGCCACTTGGACTAGAGTTCTGTGTGACTTGGTCTCACCACTCGAGAGATAATTCATGTATGGCATTAAATAAGCACCAAAGTCCACATGTCTTGCGCCAAATGTTCCAACTCTCTCCACCTCGTCTGGTTTTCCTTGATGTTAGTGTCGAGCTCTCTACTTCTTGTGCATTTATTCTCCATCTAAATTTTCTTACCCCAAATTTTCCAGAATGGAGACCGTCTGGTAATGTTTTTAACTGGCTTCCTTTACATGCGTCCTGTCCAACGTCTTAACCCCACCTTCTATTGTGCGCTGATTGATTCTTTGCTACAGTTTTTCATGAATGATCTGATCTTACCATTGAGGGGATGGATATACAGTACAGTGAATGAGCTAACAGTAGCCGCAACACATAGATGGCCGATTGCATGAGCGTCAATGAAACAGAGCAGACCAAAAGTGTATACTGTTTCCACGCTACGGTCCTGGAAACAGGCTGCACTAGTGTAGTCTGGCTAAGAGAGTAGAGATCGCAGTGAAAAGGTAAGACCAGTACTAAAATAAAAGATTGCTGAAACCGGATGTGTCAGGCCGAATAGCTCGGATATCGCAACCTCGCTGTAAACTGCGACATATCTTCTTAATTGTTCTTTTGAGGAAGAAGATACCATTTTAATCATATTCCGGCCGAGCTAACATTTATAAAAGTCTGTGTCTTGTTCTGCTTGTTGTTTTTATTGTTCTCCATGTTTCACAGTCATACAGCAAGTCTGACTGTATCTCAGAGTTGAAGATTGATGTTTTAATGTTAGACCAATCAACCATTTAGACAATACCTTTGATCTCTCTATTGGGCGCAATCTTTACACAGCAAAATGTGGAACTATTTCTAGTCATGTTTCATCACTTGCAACTGCTCCGCATTTCTTATTCCACGTATGTTCAAATAAAGTGACTAGCGCTGTGATCTATGGTAGACGACACTACAACTCATGATATCCAGCAACCCAATCATTCTGTTTTGAGGACTCCTACGTGTTTGAAAGACAACTTACAAACCACACCAGCATTATGGTTAATGAACGAAGAAGCGAGTAACACATATCTCCAAGGGAAGATAGCAAGAATAAATCGAGTGTTTCTAGAAGCCTGACTCTAGCCAAAAATGCAAGAGGCGAAGAGTAATCAAGGTCAGGGAAAACAGCTGATCAAGGTCCCCCCCACACCCCCCCCCCCCACCCCCACATAATCCATGCCTCCAACCACCTCACGTGCTCCTGGAAACACGCTATGCTATAGCAGTCTGGCTAAAAGTGGTGGTATTCACACTGTAATCCCCATAGTGGTAAGCTAAATAGAGAGCCTCAAATTGCACTACAGCCAGGCTGACCCAGGTTCACCTTCTCAAACACATCTGTAAGAAGAGCCAATGTAGCTAGTTGAACGAGTGAATATTAAAACTTAAGTTTTAGGTACACGCATTTATCTGTACTAAGACGAGAATTTTGTTTGTTTCGGGAGCTACAAGAGTCAAAATGTTACAGATTTGCAAGTCCCAATAGTAGAGACTGTGTACACAATTTTAGCTCTTCAGGTTATGAGGAAGTTGGCTCTTGTTTTTTTGTTCCTTACTCCTTCTGCATTTTACTATGCCACTATCAGGCTCTGAGTTTGTTTGCCAGTAGCATTACTCTGTCTTCCCATGACCATCAGGTTAGCAGAGGCACCTGTTGCTGGGGTGGGTACTTTCGAGGCTGAAGTCCTAGAACCGCTAAACCCCGGATGTGACTGATAGAAGCAACACTATAGGGTCAGTTTTGATTGCCTTGCCTCATGATCATAGCCCGTATGTGCCCTAATTTCCCCTAGTATATGCCTCTTAGTTGACACACTCCGTCTTGGTCAGGCCAGGTTGTGTTTTTCCTTTGCGTTTGCGTCCCATTGTCTCTTCATTAACCGATGATTCCTGCAAAGCGGCAGGTTTGTTTGTTTGAGGCGGTATTCCTTCCGCAGTGGCTAGAGCCTATAGCGGTTCTTACACGCTTGATGCCTATCATGTTCGTCTATCACAAGTGATGAAGACCACTCTATTTGTTCAGCCGCGTGGACAGTCTTTTCTCTTGCTGTGTCCGCTGAAATGGGTGACTTGCGTAGTGATTTGGATTTACTGGAGAGGGAAACTGCGCCTTTTGCTCAACCTTACTCTCTGGTCCTGAGCTACCTTTGGCAGGGGCAAGATATTTATCTGCATTGGATGCAGATTTTTCCTCAGGATTTACTCCCGAATCCTTTCCGTAAACATGTATCCCACAAAGCAGCAGGAGGGAGGGTGGCATCTAACGTTGTGTGCCACGTATTTTCCATAACCCCAAGAGGTCGTAGGGACGTCACTCAGCGTGTGAGTGAGTCTGTCATCTCTCCCCGGCTGTGTTCAGTCCATTATAGTCGTGTCTAAATTTCTCACACATCAATTTCGTGAAGTTCAGCCGTGTGAACTAGTCCGTAAAATACGACACAGGTTTAAGAGTAGTGATATTCATTTAGCCGATGTCCAGACCAGGATAATCGGACGGAAGAAAGCACAAAAATTAAACGAATTAACCAGTCCAAATGGAAAACAACAATACGTTTCCGTGAACACAAGTGTAAGTCGTCGAATAGTGTGAATTCCAGGCAAATCTGTGGTCTAGCGGAATCCATAATGAACTAAAACAGCAGAGCAATGTAGACCCGCAGCCGGTTACGGCGCCATCTTTGTTGCTTGATTGATATTCCCGTCTTAGGACTCACGGAGGATTTCAGTGAGGATTAGCATTGGCACCTGGTGCCACGACCCGTCCTGTCGGAATTTACCGTCGTTTGGGCCGCCACTATGGTGTCACCCGTCAGGCCTGGAAAGGACTGTGGACTTCATCCTTGCGACATGACTGAAGATTTAGCATGATTAGAAAACCCGGACACAGAAGAATGATCATAAGAAGAAGAATAAGAAGGGGACGTTGGCTGACATGGAAGGAATAGAAGTCCACGCAAACAGACAACTTTCATTTCATGTTAAGTTACATGAAAGCTTATTGCAGGATACGTCGTCAAGAGTTAACTCGGCTCAGCGCAAAAACAACAGCAACCATAGAATGACTTGCATTTGGAAGGTTTTCATTTTTTGCTGGATATAATTTTCTGTTTATTTCATTAACTGTTGAATGCTCGAACATTGTCTGAAATGTACATTTAATAAATGTAAGATGTGTGTGGGTGTGTGTGTGTGTTTATGTGTACGTGTGAGTGTGTGTATATCTGTGTGTGAGAGAGAGAGAGTCAGAGAGACAGCGAGAGAAAGAGACAGAGAGAGACAGAGACAGCCAGAGAGACAGACAGAGAGAGATAGAGAGAGAGAGACAGAGAAAGAGAGAGACAGAGAGAGACAGATAGAAAGAGCGCGAATGATCGTCACAAACACAAAGAGAAACGTGAAAGTTCCGTGCCCATACAAGAAGTTCTTCTCAAATGTCTGTGTCAAACATCTCTCGGGGACAGTGTGTCCGTGGTGAGTCATGCCAAAGTGATTTCCACGAGACGTTTCCATGGCGATGAGGTAAGTGAGTTTCTTGGTTATCTCCGAACACGAAATTAAGCAGAAATAGTTCATCTTGACTTGTCACAACAAGATTCCCACTAACACCGCTTCATTAAAGCCAACGAAATTGTCGAAACCTGTTGTTTTGTCCATTTTTGAGTAATTTGACTGCTCCGGTTTCGTGGCTTACACCTAGCTAATACAACAGAACATTTAGTATCTGTCTGCATGGATTCTTGGGTGAGAATGTCTGTATGTTGTGTATGTATCTGTTAATCAGGTCTGTAAGATTGTCTGTCTGTGTCAATTATTGTTTGCTTTCATCTTTATTTGGAGACAATTTTAATGCCATTACCTTTGCCAATTATGTGCCGTCTATCTTCGTGTTCGTTTACCTTGGTTTCATTCTAAAATCGACTATTTCGTAATTTATTTGTTGTTAAATTATCTTAGTTTTTTCCCTGTGACATTAGTTCAACTGCTGATCTGCTATTTTAGTTTTATAATTTTTTTAATGCGTTCAGTTATTTGGAAGCTACGAAGTCAAACCGGGACTTTTTTTTCAAAAGAAAAAATTGTTTTTCAAGTAGTTAAAATGCCATTTATTTTTATATATAATCTCCTACAACTTGTATGCACTTATCCTAACGGTTAAATAATGCTCGAAGAGTTTCCGCGTAGAAGTATTTGTCAGAATGTCTGAACCAATCCAGAAAAATCTGTTTCCCTTCGTCACTAGTGCTGAAATACTGAACAGCCGGGAATTCTTTTAGTGACTATTGGGCTGTAAGGTGGATGTGGCAATTCCTCAAAGACGAGTTGCTGCAGTTGGCAGATAAGGTGGCCAGTGATATGAGGTCGAGCGTTATCTTACAAGAGCATGACGCCCTTTGTGATCAAACCCAATATGCACTAACCATTCGAAAATACAAATTTTAGTGAATAATGGTGTTCGCCGTACCCAGAGATGATTTGCCTCGTGTGTAATTTTGCGACAGGTCGTACGTCGATTTTCCAGGATAAGGCGTTGCATAATATGAATATTCACAGGAATGACTGTAATGGGTTTAGAACCACCACGGACGGGATCATCACTCACAGATGTACGGCCTTCTCTCAAACGTTTACTCAATTAAACTATCTTACTGCGGCTTAGAAACTCATCACCGTATTGTGATTGCAGTCTTCTGTATATTTCCGCAGGTTTCACGCCTTCCTTCACAAGAAAACTCATCACAACACGCTGTTCCATGCAAGCACTAATAATGTTGTACGACATTTTTATTTATATATCACGTGACTGGCCCATGGCAAGTGGGCCACCTAGCAGTAATAGAACACAAGTGTCCCTAACTAATGATAGTAGTATCCACACGCTATAACCTATTCAGGTAGAAATAGAACAAAAATTGTTGGTTTGATTTTAACGCCCCTATGAATTTGGCTCAATTCGTCAAATGTTAAATTGGTTTAGTTATAAATAAATATATATATATATATCAGGTCAGGTCATCCGGTAACCGGTGAGGTCGTTGGGGCACACATGAAGACATCCTCACAACCCCACGCCACCCCTCTCTGTCAGATGCCGCTGCCTGTAACTCTTCTGGTAGGAGACTGGTCCATTCTTTTATGTTGTCCTCCCATATCTTTTTAGGCCGGCCTCTTCGTCGTCTGCAATGCAACTTTCCGTGGAGAATTGTATTTGGAAGACCATTTGATCTCCATATGTGACCGTACCAAGTGAGTTTCCTTCTTTTGACAGTTGCCAAGAGATCTTCGAAAGGCCCTATTGCTGTTGTAATTATATCTCGTGTTTCCTCATTTGTAACTCGATCTTTGTACGTGACGTTTAAAAGTTTTCGGAAATATCTCATCTCCAAGGCCTGTATCATTCGTTGAAGGTCAGCTGTAACTGTCCATGTCTTACACGCATAGAGGAATATTGACAGGACCAGTGTACGCATTAATCTGATTTTTGCGCATAGTGCTAACCGTTTATCTTGCCAGATTCTGTTAAGCCGTGCAAGCGCCGCTATTGTCTGTGCTATTCTGGCCAACACCTCACATTTTGATCCTTCATCACTGACAATCGACCCAAGATATTTAAAACGGTCAACCACTTCAAGTTCCTGGCCGTTAGCTTTTATCCTGCTGTTGAAGCCCGTGGCGTTGTTGGTTATTAATTTTGTCTTTCCAGCGTTTATCTCCATACCATAGCCAAGAGCTGTTTCATCGAGCTTTCTGACCCATTCCTGGAGTTCTGCTTCTGAACCCGCCAACCCGTCGATATCATCTGCAAAAGAAAGGTTGGTAATCGTTCGGCCCCCTATCTTGACAGTACCAACGTGACCTCCAAGTGCCTCACTCATAATTCCTTCAATTAATAGATTGAAAAGAGTTGGAGAGAGTTTACACCCGTCTCACACCAACTGATGTGCGAAACCAGTCCCCTGGCCTCCCATTCACAAGAACTGCACTAGATGCCTTATTATACAGGTGTTCAAGGACCTTTATAATATTTCCTTTGGTATTATACATCCTCATGGTTGCCCAAAGCGCTTTATGCCATACCCTATCAAACGCCTCCTTAAAATCCACAAACACACGATACAGTGTTTGCTGCTGTTCTAGATATTTCTCGCTGAGCAGCCTTAAATTAAATATATGTTCTGTAATGCTTCTTCCCTGTCTGAACCCTGCTTGCCCCTCGGCAATCATGTTCTCTGATTGGGGTTTCAATCGGTCGAGGATTAATCTAATCATGACCTGGCTAGGGTGGCTGATGAGGCTTATTGTTCTGCAATTTTGGCACAGCTTTAGGTTGTCAGACTTATGTAACGGTATAACTATTGATTTCGTCCACAAGTCCGGCCAGTTTCCTGTCGCCCATATTTTGTTGCAGATGTGTGTCAGGCCTTCGACCACTAACTTCCCATCTGCCCGTAAGAGCTCTGCTGGTATATTGTCCACGCCGGCCGCCTTCCCTCTTCTAAATGTCTTTACCGCTGCAATTACCTCTTCCTTCGTTATCAGTTGGTTATCCTCTATATTTTTTGGTTTGGGGGGAGGGGGGGGGGGGGGTTTCTCAGGTTCGTTTCGCCCTTCACAGTTATGTAGTTCGGAACAGTACTCTGTCCATCGTGCCAGCACATCATTTTTCTCAATAAGGTACTTGCCGCTTTTATCATGGATCATAAGGTTCCTGCCTTGTCTATATATATATATATATATATATATATATATATATATATATATATCTGTGTTAAATTGGTTCAGTCCTATATATGTTAAAGGGGTTCAGTTCTTGATATGATAAATTGGTTTAAGTCTGTATATGTTAAATTAGTTTACATTATTTTTGGTTATATTAATTTTAATCGTTATTTGTTAAATTGGTTTACGTCTCAATGTGTTAAACTGGTTTATATGTTTATGTATTAAATTGGTTTAGATCTGTATGTGTTAAATTGTTATAGATCTTCATATGTTTATCTGGTTTAGATCTTTATGTGTTAAATTAGTTTATGTCTTTATGTACCACCCCTCATCCCTTCCTCATCACCACGTATTTAAACCAATCATCAGCGATTGTAAACCTTCTTCGCCGTTTATTTCTGAGAGGAAAACATAAATATCAAGTCATCTTTAACGATTTCTTATTTTAGAGAACGTAAGTTGTAAGAAAAAGCGTCACCAAACTTCGACAATTTTATTTCAACACAAATATATATTTTTAAAAGTAAACTGTTAAAAACCATCAATGCACCTCAACAATTTAAATCAAAAATATATATTTTAGACAGAATAACGTTTAATGATATTCACCAACAAACCTCGACATATTTATAACATCACAAATTTCAATTTTATTGTTCCATTTCATCAAACAAACCCAGCTATTTGATATGAATTTCAAGGGATGGAAAAGTAACAAGGTAAGGTGAAATATAATGATCAATTCTCGATCTTAACTTAACGTCTTTATACTGGTTTAGAAGACCCTGCAGAGTCTGTATACAACCAGTTTCATTTACATCACCTTGCTTTAAAAGCTATGGGCATCCAATTTATTCTTAAATGCATTAACTGTCCCTGCCTCCACTACCTCCATTGGCAATGCATTCCAAGCATTCACCACTCTCTGACTAAAAAAAAAAACGGCACCATTTGTATTTCTGGAAACAGACTGTATCAGAGATATCTGGACAACAAGGTGAGGATGTACGCTGCAATGACTATAGTGGTGAGGTTATTGCGGAGTCTCGCATTGCACTATTGTAAGAAGAACTCCAGAAATACGTATTAGGACGCAATAATTAACTCAACTCAGCACGAGTAGCTTGGAAGAACAACGATATACTATATAAAATATATGTATATAAAATTATTCCATATTTTAGACAGCTCTACTTCAAATACAAGCCAATTTATTAAAATACAACGAGAACAATTTTAGAGCCTATCTAATCTCTATATTAGACAGTTTGACTTTATGTAAATATAAATATGAAACGAACATTGACAATTTATTTAATTTAAATTCCGATCTCTATTTTAGACAACACAACTTCTTATGAAAGTTAATGTCAAACGAACCTAGACAAATTTTAATCACGTCTAATCTCTCAGTTCAGTTCATCCTGTAACCGATCAGGTCGTTCGGGCACACTTGAAGACACTTCCACATCCCATGTCATTGTTTCTGTCCGCTGCCGCCAGTCGTGCCTCACTGGGACAACGGTTTGACTACTCAGTGATGTTGTCTGCCCATCTCTAGCTTGGACGTCACCGACCTATTTTTCCTGGTACGGAACCATGCAGTACCGAATTTTTTAATACGCTGGACCTCGTGACGTGCCCATACCAAGCCATGTATTCGCCTATTAATAACTGTGAACATATCATCAGAAGGTTCAATTGCGTTTTCACTCTTCGCCGCAGGTCTACGTTTGTGACACGATCCTTATATGTCACATTTAGTTAGTTAGTTGCCCATCGCAAGCGAAGATGGCGACAGCATCAGACATGTTTATTCAGATGTGACTGCATATGACTGTTCAGTCCGATTTGAGCGTGACAAACTTTCCAAGCACTCTGTGGGAAGGCAGTGCACCAGGCTGAGCGGCTCGGAGCATTCAGCTACCAGGATTGCATGTATTCTACACTGGATATTCGCAGTAATGGTCCAAGTCTCACAGGGATACAATATTGAGAGCACCAATGAGCGAGTTCATCTAACTGTGGTGCTGAGGGCGACCCACTTATGCTGCCATACGGGTTTCAAACACGTAAGCACCGCTGTTGTCTGTGCTATTCTGTCAATTATCTCATGGCTGCGAGCCGTCGTCACTGATCAGTGATCCCAAATACTTGAACCAGTATACAACTTCGAGTTCATGACCATATGCTTTCATCACAGATGTAAACCCGTCCGTGTTAGTATTCATCAGACTTGTTGTCTCTGAATTTATCTCCATGCCATAGCTCTGAGCCGCTCTGTCCAATCTACTAATCAGCTCCTGGAGTTTCGTTTCCGTGCCTGTCCGACCATCTATATCATTTGCAAATCGTAGGTTTGTAATCATCTTGTCATCTATTCTGACCCTACCGACATGTCACTCCAGGGCCGCCTCCATTATTCTTTCCAAGAATACACTGAAGAGATTTGGAGAGAGTACACAACCCTGTCTTACCCCAACAGACGCGTGGAACCATTCGCCTCGAATTCCGTCAACAGAAACTGCACTTGACGCCTTCTCATAAAGGTTCTCAATTACCTTCACAATATTACTATTGATCTTGAAATACTTCATTGTTGTCCATAGCACCGCATGCCATACTCCGTGGAACGCCTTTTTGGAATCGATGAAGATATTATTTTTGTGTTGTTGATACTCTAAGTATTTTTCATTCAATATCCGCAAATTATACATATGTTCAGTGGTACTTCTTCCCGCTCGAAATCCTGTTTGCTCTTCGGCACTGATATTCTCTGCATATGGTTTTAATTTGTTGATTATTATTCTTAAGAGAACTTTGCTAGGATGACAAATGAGACTAATTGTTTTATAGTTCTGATACATCTTTAGGATCCCTGCTTTAGAAAGCTGTAAAACCACTGATTTTGGCTAGATGGTTGGCCACTCTCCTGTTCGCCAAATTCTGTTACAGATGTATGTCAGGGTCTCAATTATTACCTCACTTCCCACTTGTAGGATCTCTGCTGGGATATCATCCAGATACCTACTGCTTTCACCTACTTTTAAAATCTTCACCGCTTCAGTTATTTCCTCACTCGTTATCGGCTGATTCTCTTCTAAATATTCATTTTCGACCATATAACTTCTAATAAATGTTAATATCAAAGGATCTGGACAAATGTATATTATATCTAATCTCTATTTTAGACCATATTACTTCTAATAAAATTAACGCCAAACGAAACTAGACAAATTTAAATCACATCTAATCTATATTTTATACATCAAAACTTCCAGTACAAATAAGAAGTTCTCAATATTCTAGCTCGTCTATACACTAGAGTAACATGTATAAAGATCCTAAAGATGTTTATATAGGCCATAAACGTATATTTGATTGAGTGACAAAACAAATTTAACACATTCAAATATACTTGTATCTTCCTGTCCTTCATCTTCAAATATCATAACAATCATCAACAATTTTAGTTATCTTTTGGCTTCTATTTCATCCATGAAAACATCGATAAATCCTCCTAAACTAATAAAAAGACTACCATTTTAGACAAAGCCATCTTTCTACCGGAGAGGTTACATACCCAATCATGTTTGTCGCTAGGAAGCTAATCCCTCGTGATTGGACTATCTGTCCCTTTATACCACGTGATTCAAAGTCTCACCGACGATTGGTTATAAATCCGTCGTATTTACAATCAATTTATAATCAGATGACCAGGGGACGCTCCGTGATCCTTACTCTTGTTCTCGTGGTCTTTCGGATTGTCTCTGCTGAAAACTACACTTTGATTTCCCCCCCCCCCCCCTCGTATTTTTTCCACACACACAACAACAATTTTTCCTTAGGCGTCTTGGGCCCGTTGCGTCGGATGAACAATGTCCAGTTGTAACTGCATGCTGCCAGGCCTTCTCTAAGGCATATGGGGAAGCCTCTACCCGTTGAACCCACGTGTTTCGGGGACGACCTCTCCAGCGCTTCCAGCCAGCAGAGTGGAGGCCGCTTGCACTGTTGACTATCTTCTGAAGAATCTGGTGAGCTGGGACCTCCTTGTCCAGTCGGACAACATGACCGAATAGGGAAATGCAACGACGTTCCACAATAATACACACGTATACATATATATATATATATATATATATACACACACACACACACACTCCCTCTCACATCACATGGAGCGAGTATCTACACTCAGTTTCGCCCATCGCTTATTTGGACAAACCTACTTGTCAGAAGCCTTAATCTCGCCATTTAGGTAACGTCCACTGACCAGGAATTCTGAACCCAGCAGATTATCCGGTCATATGAAACCTCTCAGAGAAAAGCAGTTTGCCTGTGTATTTCGTTAGCCGCCTAGGGGACGTGCATTCTTTGATCACGTCCTAAAGCTGGTGAGAATATGATCATCGAAGACTAACCTCAAGGCCGGGAGCAAAATACTGATGAAGACACAGTCTCACACTACCTCTCACCACCCCTACCCCACCTCTTGATGTCCGTACCTTGAGTATTGAAAGGGAAAAAAATGAAAAACAATTGTAAAAATTGATTATAGTTGAGTTTAATCAAAATGTTAAAATGGGTATGGTCAGATACCGCTCCGAGACGAGAAGACAAACAAAACGTACGTTACGACCAATAGGCCTTCATCAGGAACAACAATACTGAACTAACAAATCAACATATAAGGAAAAAATGGTCAACTTATCTGATTGTATGCCCAGTCTGTCTAAGGGACCGGTTGGGCCAGATGCTTGACTGAAAATTACGGGGTTGGGTTAAACACAAGGTGGCCAGGAGAGCGTAAGAAGTGGAGGGGAATGCGCCGGATAAGCCAATGGTGGCAACATATGGAAACGGCCAAATAGTGATCCAGGTGGGAGCACGAAGAAAAGGTGATATAAGCTGGGAGGATGGGAGAACGAAGAAAATGTGATATAAGCCGGGAGGGCGTGAGAACGAAGAGAATGTGATATAAGCCAGGAGGGCGTGAGAACGAAGAGAATGTGAAATAAGCCGGGAGGGCGTGAGAACGAAGAGAATGTGATATAAGCCAGGAGGGCGTGAGAACGAAGAGAATGTGATATAAGCCGGGAGGGCGTGAGAACGAAGAGAATGTGATATAAGCCGGGAGGGCGTGAGAACGAAGAGAATGTGATATAAGCCGGGAGGGCGTGAGAACGAAGAGAATGTGATATAAGCCGGGAGGGCGTGAGAACGAAGAGAATGTGATATAAGTCGGGAGGGCGTGAGAACGAAGAGAATGTGATATAAGTCGGGAGGGCGTGAGAACGAAGAGAAGGGGATATAAGTCGGGAGGGCGTGATGTTAATATAGGAAGGGAGGGGGCGATAGAAGGAGAGGGGGGGGGAGGCAAAGGAAGACAAATAGATGGGGACCAGTATGAGGTTTTAAGAAAAAGTATGGAAGATATTAATGCCATGCGGTTGGAGACAACCCATGCTGGAGATAAGTCTATTCTCAAGGGTGAATCGATGACGATCGTCGGAGAAGCAAGAAACTTGACCAGTGACACTAGCGTCAGCCTTACCCCGGTGCTCAGGACCATTAAAGTGGATTGCAATTGGTGAACTCGTGCGGTTGCGGAGGTCGTTGAGGTGTTGGCGAAAACTCTCCCGCAGTTCCATACCAGTTTCCCCAATGTATGCCATACCACACTGGCGCAGATGATAGAATAGATGAGGATACGGGAATTGCATGTGAATCCCTCTTTGATGAAGAATTCTTCTTTAGGAAAGGTGATGGAGCGAGAAAGGATGACATGAGGGCAGGTAACACAGCCACGTGAATTTTTGCACGGCCTTGTGCCTGGGAGGCTATGAGGGCTGGTGTGTAAGCGACTACTGACCAGCAAGTCCCTCAGTTTCCTGTTCAGTTTGTAGGCGACAAGGGGAGGATCGGGAAAAACTATACGAGTGGCAGGATCAGAGTGAAGAATAGGGAGATGGTGGAATAGGATATCCCGGACAGTGGCGCAATGAGGGTGATAAGTGAGAACAAGTTTCACACGGTCAGAGGGAGGACGGTGAGTGGGAGTGAGGGAGTCTTGACGGGAGATAGGAAGAATCAGCTGAAGGGCGGAGGAGTCGCTTGCGGAAGAGGTCAAGCATCTCGTGGGCC
This sequence comes from Ariolimax columbianus, assembly GCA_036924085.1. Lineage (NCBI taxonomy): Eukaryota > Metazoa > Mollusca > Gastropoda > Stylommatophora > Arionidae > Ariolimax > Ariolimax columbianus. Next base: position 61,192,516 of record JAVGWX010000005.1, on the reverse strand, counting down.
ATAAGAAGGAAGTCGTCGTCATCCTGACATAGGCGTTGGAGGCGGAGGAGTTTGGAGAAAGGAAGCGAATCGTGGCAGGATTGAGGATGGGAGGAAGTGTAGAGGAGGTAGTTGTGGGGGTCAGTGGGTTTGTAGTAGACATTGGTGGAGAGGCCTGAAGATAGAGACAGTGATGTCCAGAAAGTGGACAGACGTGAGGGAAATGTCAGATGTGAACTTGATCAAGTGATGAAAGTCATTGACAAAGTCGATACAGTTTAGGAGATCCTTCGCAGACATGTCGGTAATGCCAATCCCATCGTCTATGTATCGATAAAACATTAAAGGAAATGGGTCCTGGAATTTAAGCCAGATCAAGTGTTCCAGGTGACCCATGAACATGCATGCGTAGCTGGGACCCATTGTGGTGCACATAGCTACACCGCTGATCTGGTCAAAGAACTGGCCATTGAACTCAAAGGTACAAAGAGTAAGGACGAGTTCGGCCAGACGGACGATGGTAGACGCAGAGATGGATGGGTTAACCCTTCGGTCAAGGAAGAAACGGAGGGCCAATAAACCATCGGAGTGAGGGGATGAAGGTGTACAGTGAACAGACATCAAGTAGGAAGAGACGATAGGTTCGGTCGGGGGAGAGGACAATGGTAGAGAAAGTGGTTAAGGCACGGTTAGTATCCTTGAGAAATGTGAGAAGATTCTCCACCATAGGCTGGAAGATACTATCCAGGAAGTCCGATACCAGTTCGGTGGGACAGGAACAGGCATAGACAATAGGGCGACCTGGTTTGTCGGGCTTATAAATCTTAGGTAGCATATAGAAAGAAGGCTTACCCAGACAACTGTCAAAGATACGGAGGTTTGAAGCGCTCTTCGGAAGGAGATGTCGTCTGGTCATATTAATGGTGGTGGTAGAGACCTCCTTGTTGAAGCGGACAGTGGCATCATCGGCGCGCGGTTTATAGAAAGAAGGATCAGATAGTTGAAGACTGCCCTCCTGAACATATAAATCCTTGCGCTAAACCACCACTGCTCCCCCCTTATCAGCAGGTTTAATCAAGAGATCCCTACGCCCACTAAGGCTAGCCAGATCACGAGCCTCGGTATGATAAATATTCGAATATCGCAGGCAGAGTACTCTGCCAACTATGCCAGCAGTCCGCACCAAAAAGGGTAGTGGTACAGTGGGTTCCATCTCACTGCAACATCCAAGGCAACGAGGAGGCAGACAGACTGGCAAAAGAAGGTGCAAAACTACCACAACCAGATACTAGTATGACATACCAAGAGTCAAAACGGCTTATTAAAGCTAGATACATGACCAAATGGGAAACCGAACATACTGGCTACACAAAAAAACGATGCCTATTACCAATTGAACAGAAGAGAGCAGGCCGTGGTCTTCAAACTTCGCACTGGCCACAATAGACTGAGGTACCACCTATTCAACAAATTGAAAATGTTTGGCACCGACGAATGCCTGTGTGGTACCGGGAAAATGATAGCTGAGCATTTGCTGCAAAACTGCCCGACATACGAAGATCAGAGAGAGCAGATGTGGCCATCACCAGTGGCAACACTAGACAAGCTATATGGCAGTGTCGACAGCCTCAGGATGACTGCTGCTTTTTTCGAAAAAATAATGGTTACTGTCTGACTGCGTACGATGAAGAAGAAGAAAAAGAAGAAGAAGAAGAAAAAGAAGAAGAAGAAGAAGAAGATCGCGGGCGCCGAGGGTAGAGGGCCTTCACATCGCGAAGAGTAGTTTTAATATAGAGGTCTAAGTCACGGGATTGGCCAGGAGGATGGGTCCAGTCAGATTTACGATGGGAATAACTGGAGAAAGGGTCTTCGGGGTCATGAGAAAGGGTCTTCGGGGTCAGGAAAAGAGCAAGAGTTGGGATTGGTCTGGTACCATTGTCGAAGACGTAGGCGACAATGATAGGCATGCACATCCTTGAGAACAGAGTATTGGTCAATGGAGGGCTGGAGAGGGACAAAGTTAAGGCCCTTGCTGAGAACTGATATTTCACTCTCAGAGGAAGATCAGAAGGGATACAGACCACTTGATGGGAAGAAGCAGGGGACGAGGAGGTGGGGGGGGGGGGGGGGGGGTTGGAGGGCCGAGATGAGTAAGCTTGTCCATCTTGCGAGCAGACAAGAAGTCGTATAACTGACAATTGAGATGATGAATAATGTAGCGGATGACAGCATAGAAAAAGTAGTCCTGGGTGAAGAGAGCTAACAAGCAGTGCAGAAGATGAGATTGGGAGAAATGAAGATCATGGAGCAGTCTATCGTAGCTGGATGCGATACAGCGCATGCACAGGAAATCACACTTCCTATCCACACGGTCAATATTGCGGAGCTCACGTGGGCTTAGAGAACCAGCCGCGTGGTGAAATTTGGAAGTTAATCCGCGTGGAAGAACGTTATGGCGAAGACAATTGCGAATGAAAGTGAGGTGGCAAGTAAATCGGGTAATCTTGAGAGTAACAAGAGCGAAGTCAGTAGCAATACGGGAGAGGGGGGAGAAGGCTGAAAGCCGTAATGATGAAAGAACGGAAGAAATTGGTTATAAATTGAGATGAAGGCATGGCGATGATATAGTGGATATGGTAGGTAAGACGACACGAGATAACAAATAGTAGTAGCAATTGTGGTACAAATAAATATAACATTAAAATAAGACGAGGCTGCAGCGGTTCTGTGGATGTATATAATGGGAAAAAAACATGAAAAAAAAATTGTAAAAGTTGATAAAAGTTGAGTTTAATCAACATTTTTAAATTGGTATGGTCAGATACAGCACCGAGACGTGAACACAAACAAAACCTACGTTATGACCAATAGGCCTTCATCAGGGACAACAATACTGAACTAACAAATCAACATATAAGGAAAAAATGGTCAACTTATCTGATAGTATACCCAGTCTGTCTAAGCGACCGGTTGGGCCAGATGCTTGACTGAAAATGAAGGGCAGCGGTCAAACACAAGGTGGCCAGGAGAACGTAAGAAGTGGAGGGGATTGAGCCGAATAAATCAATGGTGGCCAAATATGGAGTATTGAAGCAGGTTGTTTCACAGCAGACTGACCAATGAAATGAGGATTAACACTGTGTGTACCGCGACGATGAACCAGCTGGGATACCTAGCATTACCCTACAGCCAGGAGCTTATCGAATCACCTTGTTCAGTACACCTCGGGATAAAAGAAGAGCAACTGGGAAACAACTGAGAAACGACTACCAGAGAAACATCGTCAAGAGTGAAGAACTCAATAAACGAATCTTGGAAGCTAACATGAAGAATACATAGAGCAAGTGTGCTCAAGTGAATGGGATATTGGGTTGTGTGTAAGTGACATGGGGTTGTTGTGTGAGTGAGATGGGGTTGTTGTGTGAGTGAGATGGGGTTGTGTGAGCGAGATGTGGTTTTTGTGTGACATGTGGTTTTTTTGTATGAGTGAAATAGTGTTTTTGTGTGAGTGAGATGGGGGTTGTTGTGTAAGTGAGATGGGGTTTTTGTATGACATGTGGTTTCTGCACGAGTGAGATGGGTTTTTGTAACATGTGGTTTTTGTATTAGTTAGATGGGGTTTTGTTTGAGTGAGATGGGGTTGTTGTGTAAGTGAGATGGGGTTGTTGTGTGAGTGACATGTGGTTCTTGTGTGAGGTTTTTGTGACATGTGGTTTTTGTATGAGTGAGATGGGGTTTTTTGTTACATGTGGTTTTTGTTTGAGTGAGATGGGGTCTTTTTGTGACATGTGGTTTATGTAGGAGTGAGATTGTGTTTTTGTGTAAGTGAGATGGGATTGTGTGGATGTGACATGGGGTTGTTGTGTGAGTGAGATGGGATTTTTGTGTGACATGTGGTTTTTGTGTGAGTGAGATGGGATTTTTGTGCCAGTGAGATGTTGTTTTTGTATGAGTGAGATGGGGTTGTTGTGTGAGTGAGATGGGATTTCTGTGTGACATGTGGTTTTTGTGTGATTGAGATGGGATTTTTGTGCGAGTGAGATGTTGTTTTTGAATGAGTGAAATGGGGTTGTTGTGTGACATCAATATGCCCAGACAGTCACTAGAGAGAGAACTCAGCCCATAGCAAAGAAGTCTACAATGAGGCTTGGTTGCTGGAACATACGCACCATGGCCACAGGTATGATCAAGGATCTCCAAGCGTTAAGCAATGTTTGCAAGACCTCAGTTATAGACCAGGAAGTCAAAAGGCTTTGAGTCGACATCTTCACCCTTCAAGGAACGCGTCTCGCCGAGTCTGGATATTTTCATGGAAAAGAACTTCACGTTCTTCTGGCAAGAGAAAGGAGTGGAATACGTCAGAGAACACGGCGTCGGCTTTGTCATTAAAAACTCCCTTCTAGGATCGACAAAGACATGTCAAAAGGGTACAGAGCAGTTATTATCTCTTCGTCTCCAAACATCCAACGCCATAGCTAATCTGATCAGCGTGAATGCTCCTACACGTGGCACCACTAGTGACTCCAAGGATGAGTTCTATCAGCAGCTGACCTCACTCACAAGGATCCCTAGTGAGGAACACCTGATTCTACTTGGGGACTACAAGGGTGGGTACCGATCATGACTCCTGGTCTATGTGCATGGCAAAGTTTGGTGTCGGAAAGATGAACTAAAACGGACAGCGGCCATTAGAGATATGTGCCTACCACGACCTGGGCATCACTAACACCTTCTTCCAAACAAAGCTCCAACACCAAGTATCCTGGAGATATGTGCCTACCACGACCTGGGCATCACTAACACCTTCTTCCAAACAAAGCTCCAACACCAAGTATCCTGGAGATATGTGCCTACCACGACCTGGGCATCACTAACACCTTCTTCCAAACAAAGCCCCAACTCCAAGTATCCTGGAGATATGTGCCTACCACGACCTGGGCATCACTAACACCTTCTTCCAAACAAAGCTCCAACACCAAGTATCCTGGAAATATGTGCCTACCACGACCTGGGCATCACTAACACCTTCTTCCAAACAAAGCCCCAACTCCAAGTATCCTGGAGATATGTGCCTACCACGACCTGGGCATCACTAACACCTTCTTCCAAACAAAGCCCCAACTCCAAGTATCCTGGAGATATGTGCCTACTACGACCTGGGCATCACTAACACCTTCTTCCAAACAAAGCCCCAACTCCAAGTATCCTGGAGACATGTGCCTACCACGACCTGTGCATCACTAACACATTCTTCCAAACAAAGCCCCAACTCCAAGTATCCTGGAGATATGTGCCTACCACGACATGTGCATCACTAACACCTTCTTCCAAACAAAGCCCCAACTCCAAGTATCCTGGAGATATGTGCCTACCACGACCTGTGCATTACTAACACCTTCTTCCAAACAAAGCCCCAACTCCAAGTATCCTGGAGATATGTGCCTACCACGACCTGTGCATCACTAACACCTTCTTCCAAACAAAGCCCCAACACCAAGTATCCTGGAGATATGTGCCTACCACGACCTGTGCATCACTAACACCTTCTTCCAAACAAAGCCCCAACTCCAAGTATCCTGGAGATATGTGCCTACCACGACCTGGGCATCACTAACACCTTCTTCCAAACAAAGCTCCAACACCAAGTATCCTGGAGATATGTGCCTACCACGACCTGGGCATCACTAACACCTTCTTCCAAACAAAGCCCCAACACAAAGAGACATCCTTGCTCCAGACATTGGCATCAGTTGGACCCGATCATCACTATATGGTCTGAAGGGAAACATGTTTTGCAAATCCGTACGTTTCACAGTGCAGACTGCGATACTGACCACTCAGTGGTCTGCTGTAAAATGAGATTCCAGCCCAAGAAGTTCCACCGCACAAGACCTGTGGGTAAGTGCCGCATAGACACAATAGGAACTGATATCGCTGAAAGGGTGGGAGAATTCACAAAATCCCTCTCTGAATTAATGGAAGAACAGCGCACTATTGAAAGCGCTACAGAAAGGTGGGAACACCTCAGAGGGTCAGTACACACCACAGCCTTGTCAGTCTTTGGAAAGAAGGCAACAAGCAGAAATCACTGTTTTGTGGGTGGGCCGGCCGTCCATGCAGCAGCCATTAAAAAGCCCCAATCTACTCACCTGGAGTTTAAGATTTCCCCAAGCAGAACGACCTTGGAGGCTTACAAATCCACAAACAGTACCATACAGAGACAGGCAAGGAATTGTACAAATAACTCCTGGCTTCAACTCTCAAGTCCATACAGTCGGCAGAAGATACTGGTAACATCAGGGCAATGAACGAGGGCATAGAGAAAGTATTTGTAACAATAACAAAAAATATACATCGTCTCTGTAACCTTGGACAGGTGAGATTGTTCTGGACAGGGATATGCAAATGAAGAGGTGGACCGAACACTATGCAGTCTTGTACACCTGTAATACCTGGCGGACTCTGGTCTCGAGATGGGCCGAACACTATTCAGTCTTGTACACCTGTAATACCTGGCGGACTCTGGTCTCGAGATGGGCCGAACACTATTCAGTCTTGTACACCTGTAATACCTGGCGGACTCTGGTCTCGAGATGGGCCGAACACTATTCAGTCTTGTACACCTGTAATACCTGGCGGACTCTGGTCTCGAGATGGACCGAACACTATTCAGTTTTGTACACCTGTAATACCTGGCGGACTCTGGTCTCGAGATGGGCCGAATAGTATTCAGTCTTGTACACCTGTAGAACCTGGCGGACTCTGGTCTAGAGATGGACCGAACAGTATCAGCCTTGTACACCTGTAATACCTGGCGGACTCTGTTCTCGAGATGGACCGAACACTATTCAGTCTTGTACACCTGTAATAATGTAGTGGCGGACTCTGGTCTCAAGATGGACCGAACTTTATTCAGTCTTGTACACCTGTAATAATGTAGTGGTGGACTCTGGTCTCGAGATGGACCGAACACTATCAAGCTTGTACACCTGTAATAATGTAATGGCGGACTCTGGTCTCGAGATGGACCGAACACTATCAAGCTTGTACACCTGTAATAATGTAGTGGTGGACTCTGGTCTCGAGATGGACCGAACACTATCAAGTTTGTACATCTGTAATAATGTAGTGGCGGACTCTGGTCTCGAGATGGACCGAACACTATCAAGTTTGTACACCTGTAATAATGTAGTGGCGGACTCTGCTCTCAACAAAATTGAGATTCTGCAGGAACTTGGCAATGAACCAAGCATACAAGATTTGGATAAAAATATCGAGGGCATGCCAGTGGGAAAGGCAACCGGTACAGATGGCATTCCAGCAGAAATCCTCAAATTTGGGGGGCGGGGTTGGGGGGGGGGGGCGTACTTCTTCAATACATGTACGAACATATCTGCCAGTGTTATGATGATGGGGCAGTATCACAGAACATGAGAGGCGCCAACATAATCACCCTTTATAAGAGCAAGGGAGACCGAGGAGACTGCAACAATTACAGGGACACATCGCTCCTCAACACCGTAGGCAAAGTGTATGCTCGCATCATCCTGAGCAGGCTGCGAAAGCTGGCCGACAGGGTGTACCTGGAGTCTCAGTGTGGTTTTTCGCGCAAAAAGGTCCACGGTTGATATGGTCATTTCACTGAGATAATTGCAAGAGAAATGCAGAGAACAACACAGACCAATATTTCTTGCCCTCATCGACCTCACCAAGACATTCGACCTGGCAAACAGAGAGGGTCTTTTTAAAGCATTGTCTAAAGTTGGTTGCCCACCTAAACTGCTAAGCATGATTAGGTCTTTCATGTGGGCATGAAAGGTACAGTGTTGCATGACGGTCAGGTATATGAGGCTTTCGACATTAACAGAGGAGTTAAACAAGGTTGTGACCTGGCTCCGACTCTCTTCGGCATTTTCTTTGCCATCGTGCTTAAACACGTCTTTGGAACTGACACATAGTAGGTCTTTGTGAATACTAGGTCAGATTAGAGACTATTCAATCTAACCAGACTGCGAGCAACAAGTAAGAGAAGGGAGACTGTCATATGGTATATGCTCTTCGCAGACATGCTGCCCTTGTCAACCACACGGACGCCGAATTACAGATCCTCATTAATAGGTTGGCAAAATCATCTGATCTATTTGGACTCACCATCAGCGTACAAAAGACATGGCACAGGGTGCAGATCATCCAGGCATTGTCTTAAACGATAACAATCTGGAAGCAGTCAGTCACTTCAGCTACCTCGGATCTATCATCACCGACAACCTTTCACTGGACGCAGAGCTGTAGAAACGGTTAGGAATGACTTCAGCACTTGCCAGGCTCTCACAGAGAGTGTGGAATAACAACATTCTGACCATCTCCACAAAGGTTGCTGTCTACAGATCATGTGTGATTGGTACCCTGCTCAATGGCAGCAAAACATAGACTATGTATGCCTCACATGAAAAAAGGCTAAATGCCTTTCATATGTGCTGACTGACACGGATACTTGGAATTTCATGGAGTGACAGAGTGACTAACAGCGACGTGTTGGACTGTGCAAAGATTGCCAGTTTAGTTACGATCCTCCGCCAGCGCCGCTTGCGGTGGTTTGGTCACGTGTGCAGAATGGAGGATGGGTGAATACCAAAAGATATCATTTATGGAGAGCTGTCCACGGGCAAGCGTCAAAATGGTAGACCCTTCCTCCTGAAGGCGTTGGATAGGAACACCTGCATCTCGGAGGAACTTGCCAAAGACTGACCCGGCTAGAAGCAGGCTTTGTGTGTTGGTCTGCGGGCAGGGAAAGTATGCATTAAGATGCTAGGGCAACAACTGACTGTCCCCTCTCTAGCATGAAGCCCATTCTCTCTCGAGACTGACATGCCAATTAATCAATACCTTCCCTCACTGCTCTCTTAATACCGCTGTCTCTTGATGTAACAAAAGTATTTCAATTTTCTGACCAAAATGGAATTCATAAACCAGTTTTTCTCTATATTCAAATCTTGTCCAATGTCTAATTTGTCTTTTACTCCGCCCACTAAACGGTGACCGTGTCGTAGAACAGAACATGCTCAGCAAAACACGAAAACAACACAAGAGCAAAGAAAGACACATTCATTTCGCATTGTCTCGATGTGAAGACTACAGCTGACTTGACGTGTTTACTGAAGACATGTGCTCCACGGGATACTGTGATATATTTTGAGTGATTGATTGATTGATTGTTCGGCTATGCTTACAGTTGGATTCCTGTAAGAAGCATGACTTTAAGCATTTGCAATGGCGGTTTCCATAGCTGTTGTTTTTACATGATGAGATTGCTTGTTAGTCTCATGCTGAACCGTTTTGCGACATGTTTGGGAGGTTACTCTAATCTTGTTCTTATAACCCCGGCCTACAATTGGTTGAAACAAAATAATGTGATAATTCTTAAATACATGCTATGTTGAGAGGGACATATAGCATATTGGTATTCTAGAACGCATACAGGCAATTTAGAACGCATACATACAAGCTTGGACGCATACATACAAGCGTTTGGACGCATACAGACAATCTAGGACGCATACAGACAATCTAGGATGCATACAGACAATCTAGGACGCATACAGACAATCTAGGATGCATACAGGCAATCTAGGACGCATACAGATAATCTAGGAAGCTTACAGGTAATCTAGGAAGCATACAGATAATCTAGTAGGCATACAGGTAATCTAGGACGCATACAGGTAATTTAGGACGCATGCTGGTAGTCTAGAACGCATACATATAATCTAGGACCACTACAGGCAATCAATGACGCATAAAGGTAATTTAGGACGCATACAGGCAATCCAAGACGGATAAAGTCAATCTAGGGCACTTACAGGCAATCAATGACGCATAAAGGTAATTTAGGACGCATACAGGCAATCCAAGACGGATAAAGTCAATCTAGGGCGCTTACAGGCAATCTAGGGCGCTTACAGGCAATCTATGACCCACACGTGCAATCTAAGACATATACACGTAATATTAGACGATAAAGGAAATCTATTGCGCATACATGCAATCTAGGACGTTTATATGCAATTTAGGGCGCATACAGCATGTATACAAGACAATATAGGACGCTTACAGACAATCTAGGGCGCTTGAAGTCAATCTGGGATGTTTACAGGCAATTTAGGACGCATACAGTCAATCTAGGGCGCTTGAAGGCAATCTGGGATGTTTACAGGCAGTTTAGGACGCATACAGTCAATCTAGGGCGCTTGAAGGCAATCTGGGATGTCTACAGGCAATTTAGGACGCATATAGTCAATCTAGGGCTCTTGAAGGCAATCTGGGATGTTTACAGGCAATTTAGGACGGATACAGTCAATCTAGCATGAATACAGACAACATAGGACGTTTAAAGGCAAACTTTGAGGGATGAAACAGTGGGGTTCATTCCTTTGTAGGAACTTAAGGAGTTCTTCTGTCAGTACTGAAAAACTCATGGGCTGAACACTTTCCTGCGACTACTAGGGCAAGAGAAATGTGTTCTTCTGGCATGTAATCCTCTGGTTGGCTTCATCGAAGAGGGAACCCAAAAAAAAAGAAAAACATTAATGACAGATTTGTGAATTAAATGAAATTAGAGGGGAAAATGTACGAATATTCTTTATCTCACATTTTATTTTGACGATATTAGTGGGAAATTGAACATGGGTGAAATTGACGTGTCAGCAGATGGAGTGATAGAAAGAATGGCAGAAAGAGAGAGAGAGGATAGGGAACGGGAAGAGAGATGGAGAGATAAAAAAGAGGCATGAGAAGGTATGAGAGAATGACAGTTGAAAGAGAGAAGATAGTGAAGGAGAAGGGAGATGGGGAAGAGAAAGGGAGAGGGAGAAAGAGTAAGCTGAAAGAGAGAAAGTAAATGAGAGAATAATATTTAATCAGCCTCAGTGAGTGATTACCTGGTGAGGTTGATGCATTGAAATGGCGAGAGATAGAGTAAGATTAAGGGACATTGAGAGAAAGGTTATGAGAAAAGCGAGGGTGATAACAGAAGAGGGAGCAAATTAGAAGAAGAGAAACAGGAGAGACATATGAGGAGTGCAATTGAGGATTATAGGGAAATATAGAAGAAAAGATAGAAAGAAACAGTGAGAATAAACGAAGGAGAGAAACGGGAGGGGTGGGGTTGGGGGCGTGTTTGTGAAAGCCAGTCAAGGAAATGTGCAACCTTCACTCTCGCCATATGTTGACGGTTTATCGCTCAGGAAACCAAATCTAAGAATTGGAGCAAGGAACAAAAGGAGTCTAGACCATGGCTATGCCAACGTAGTTGTGGAATAAAATGAAAAACTTATGGCATTGATAAAGTGACGAAAATAGAGCACTGACAGAGTGACGAAAATAAAACACTGGAAAATGACGAAAATAAAACACTGATAAAGTGACGAAAATAAAATACTGATAAAGTGACGAGAAATAAAACACTGGAAAAGTGACGAAAATAAAACACTTATAAGGTGACGAGAATAAAAATCCTTCGAACTTACATCTTTCCGGTGGCAACTTACGGACGTGAAACATGGACCACCACACATATATTTAGAAAAGGGGTTGAATCTTATGAGCCACAATGCTACAGGAAAGTTCTAAAAATATCCCGAAAAACGAAAAGGAAAAATTAGGACATCGAGTAGAATTGGCGTGTAAACAATATATTGTCTAAAAAAATTTAAAAACTATGATCACATCAAACGTCAAAATAACCTAGAGATAAATAGGGTACGGTGCCTGGAAAGCGGGGCAGAGGCAGATCGTGAAGAAGATGGACACAAGAAATCACAGAGGTCCTGAAGATGACAGCAACAGAGTCCGGAGTTCTGGACAAAGATCGAGTCTTACTGATCGACTGTTATGAGAGTGACGCTCTGCAAAGGACATGCTACATGATGATGATGAGATAATGGAAAAGTGATCATGAAACGGAAAGAAACATAGCGGGTATATTGGATGCCTCTGATTATAGATGGGCTAGTGAACGCCACGCCAATACTCAAATAGAGGAGACGGGGCTATATACTCAGGAAGAGTAGTGGGAATATGTGTCGATCGTTTCGTTCTAGTGAAAAGCGCATCCTCAATACTGTTTGAATATATTACAGTTCGTTATCGTGTCGTCAGGATCAACTTAAAGAGAAGGAAAAAAAATTGCAATGCTACAATTGTAACAAGATCAGTAGAGGAAGAAGAGATAGAAGAGTTATGTGACGATTTACAAGAGACCATACAATAAGTTGAGAAAAAGACGTTATGAAAATTACGAGGGATTTCTACACGAAAATTGAAATGGAAAGAACAAATGACTAAAAAAGAGTGCTGGAGCCCTTCGGTTTGGAACACATACACAACAGAGGATACACAATTGTGACTTTCTACATAGAAAACAAACCTTTCCATTGCAAAGATGTTTTTAGCAACCTAGACAACTCTATACATGGACGTCACCGGTTGGGAAACACAAGCATCAAATAGACTACATTCTAACACAAGCATCAAATAGACTACATTCTAACACAAGCATCAAATAGACTACATTCTAACACAAGCATCAAATAGACTACATTCTAACACAAGCATCAAATAGACTACATTCTAACACAAGCATCAAATAGACTACATTCTAACACAAGCATCAAATAGACTACATTCTAACACAAGCATCAAATAGACTACATTCTAACACAGCAAGAAATGAGATCCCGCGTATCATCTATGAAGACAGTACCTGATGCTGACTACAAGTCGGATAAAAAAAAAAACTGCTTGTCGGGACTTCAAGATAAGACATATTCTTCTTTTTTCTTCTTCTTCATCTTCTTCTTCTTCTTCTTCTTTTTCTTCTTCTTCTTTTAACTTCATCGTATTTTTCTTCTTCTTGTCGTTCGTTCTCAAACTCCCGCTACCAAGCCCTGAATAGGGCTTTGCAAGTAGCAGGACGTTATCAGGAGAACGGAATGCGTTGTGTCGTAGTTTTACAGCTTGACTATGATATTACACACTTCGGTCCTTCTTCTTCTTCTTCTTCGTATGCAGTCAGACAGTAACCATTATTTTTTCGAAAAAAGCGGCGGTCATCCTGAGGCTCTCGCCACCTTCATAGAGCGTGTCTTGCAGTTCCACTGGTAATGGCCCCATCTGCTCTCTCTGATCCTCGTATGTCGGGCAGTTCTGCAGCAGATGTTCAGCGGTCATTTTACCAGTACCGCACGGGCATTCGTCGGTACACCCTATCTTCAATTTGTTGAATAGGTGGTACCTCAGTCTGTTGTGGCCAGTGCGAAGTCTGAAGACAACGACCTGCTCTCTTCGGTTCAACTGGTAATAGGCATCGTTTTTGGTGTAACCAGAATGTTCGGTTTCCAATTTGGTCATGTATCTGGCTTTGATAAGCCGTTTTGACTCTTCGTACGTCATACTGGTATCTGTTTGTGGTAGTCTTGCACCTTCTTTTGCCAGTCTGTCTGCCTCCTCGTTGCCTTGGATGTTGCAGTGTGACGGAACCCACTGTACCACTACCCTTTTTGGTGCGGACTGCTGGCACAGTTTGCAGAGTGCTGCTCTTAAGTCATTAAGCTCAGTGTTTTTCTGACACTTCGGTCCGACACATCGGATTTCAGCAGGCATTTTTTTATTACCGGGTTAGTTTTTCCCTCTTCAATCCCTTCTTTATAGCCAGTCTGCTTTATTGCAGCCTGTTATGCAGATCACGGCGTATAGGCGTAGACGGGTCTTAGCAGCTCTGGCCCGTTGACCCTGACGCCAGCAGCCTGCTATGGGTCGCTGACCGCTGTAGCTCATGCACTGCTCGGTATCTTGATCCCCAAGATAAGACTGACAAAACTGTTGAACATCACCGGAGCAGTATGCTAGTTCTGTAGCGAGCACAGGATATTTTCTTCTTCTTCTTCTTCGTACGCTGCTTACAGCGATATACGTTGCACTGTATTACTTTGTTAAGCCTGTGGCCCAGTACATCCGATTTCAACAGGCGTTTATGTAGGGGTGCCCTCCTTAGCCTTTGACTGTCCCCAGCCTATCTGCAAGGCAGCAGTTGTTTTTGGTCAGAGTTGCCTCTCTTAGGGAAGTTGTCTTGCAGGACTATCGAGTCTTCCCCACTCGTGTCGATAGGGTGTGGCAATGATATGATATAATGTGATGGACTATGTACTAGTTTTTCAAGTATCTCGGACGAGAGGCAGTCCAGTGTGTATGTGTCCCAGGATCGTCACGTCCTGCCAGAAACGTAGCATATGCACGTGAGTGAGGTATCTCCTTGCTCCTTTTCTCTGCTTATTTTCTCTGCTCATCTGCAGTTATGGTACGCCTAGCATTTCCCGCCACCTGGGAGGTTGTCACAATAGGGCAGAGGTGCAATGTCCGCTGGCCTGCATCTCTTCTGCGTCCATTGGGATGACTGATAGCAGACAGAGGTAAAGAGCGAGGCAGGAGTGCATTTAACCAAGGGACAAGCCTGGTCATGGCACGGAGATGTTGTTCGCCTGGTAGAGCACAGGGTACAACCATTGCAACATTCCGTGCACGTCTTTAAATAACATGAAATATTGTTTTGTATAAAACGAACATCTCCAAAGTGTACAAGTAATTGCTCGACAAACTACATCTGTAGACAACACGTCCGTATTTTGTTACAGACTTCCTCCAAGTACCCAGCTGAAGTGATTCTCATTCGTTATTCTATTTTCATTTTCTTCGTTACCATGTCACTAGAATATCGTTTAGTCACCTCGTATCCTTGTATTATTACCTGTCTGTTTTCACTGCTTCCGACTCTCAAAAGGTTCTCCTATTCAGATCTGCATATTATCTGTCTACCGAATCTTGAACCTTTCCCTGTTTTGTTCTTATCCTGTAGTTTCCTCGGAATTATATTGATCTTAACATAAAACCGTACTATTGATGTTCTTGCCAGTATTTCTTTATATGGTCAGACATTCTGATAGATTCTACTTTGATATTTGATTTATGACCCGTCTATTTTATTCCATGGGTCGGTCTGAAGGATCTCAATTCCGTGCATAAAAGCTTTGAGAACAACTCACAAAAATGCAATTCAGAACAACATATGTATCGAAAGTAAAGGACGCATAGAAACAAACATAAAGAAACACTCCAGTAGAGGTTCAAACAAATGCCAGATCATCCAATATATGTCAAGATAAATCGCATAGGACGACGTAGATTATAGATAAACTATTTCAGATAAACAGAAGGGATCTGGCAAGGGCAGACTCAATCATAAGCCAGGCAGTAGCGACAGACTTAAAACGAACATCCCAAATTCGACAATGGAAAAAATGGAAAATCCTCTGAGAAAATCCTCTCGTAGGGGTAATAGAAAAAATGAGAACTCTAACATCTGACAGATTTAGAAAGGAATATTATCACGAGAGAATATCTTCGGAATGTCTACCTGCCAGACATATTGATACATGTATATACATATGGTTTAGCTAATAAAGCCACATCCAATGGAGTTGGAGAGGTCTATAACAGACTAAGGAGCGAAGAGGAAAAAAACTACTACTACTAGCACCGGTAACATAGTCCAATAACCGCTGCACGGAATCAGAGGCAGTAAATGTCGATGCTGTGCTTGCGATTCAAGATTACGAAATCAAAATGAAAACATAATATGCCTGACTGATGTCTTGTCAGTATTAGCAGTGCTAAAACAACATAAAGATGAAAACATAGTATACCTGACTGATGTCTTGTCAGTATTAGCGATGCTAAAACAACATACAGATGAAGACGTCGAGCAATGTATACATTGCTCGACGTCTTCATTCCCTGACACAGTTCTCAGCAGAACACCCAAGGTTGGTCATTCAGCGGATCCCCTTCCACTGCAGTATGAAAGACAATGAAGCTGCAGACAAACTAGCACAGCGTGACGGAGCGTCGCCACAAACAGACCTGAGCAGTTTTTGTAAAGAAGCCAAAACCATAATTAAAGCCAACTTCAGGGGGAAATGGGCTGATCAACACCGCCCACTTCCGAAAAGATAACAACTACATGTAATTTGATTTATCTTGTGGAGAGCAAGTCGCCATATGCAGAAAGTGGACGGGACGTAACAGAGGTAGATAGTTTGCTGTCCATTCTAAGAAGATGTTCAATGTATAATAATAATAATAATAATAATAATAATAATGTTCGCTTAGGCGTCTGAGGCCTGTTGTGTTAGATGTCCTGTTGTAACTGCGTGTTGCCAGGCCTCCTCTAAGGCAGATGGGGAGGCTGCTACCTGTTGAAGCCACGTGTTTCGGGGACGACCTCTCCGGCGCTTCCAGCCAGCAGAGTGGAGGCCGTTACCACTGTTGACTGTCTTTTGAAGAATCTGGTGAGCTGGGACCTCCCTGTCCAGTCGGACAACATGACCGAACAGGGAAATGCGGCGACGTTCCAGGATAACCGAAAAAAGGGGGAGATGTGTCCTTGCAGAAACATTTACATTCCGGACGAAATTGTGCCAAGGATGTGTCGCTGATTTCGCATATGAAAAGCCTCAATTCTCGAGGTGTCGCTTTTTTTCAGGGTCCAGGTCTCGGAGCCATACACGAAGACCAGGATCATGCACGACTGGTAGGTGCGCAGTTTTGTGACCATAGAGAGCCTACTGTTCTTCCACACACGACGGAGATCGTTCATCGCCGATGCCGCTAGACCAATCCGCTTGTGTATGTTTTTTCCTGATGAATCATGAAACGTATTGTTGATTGGTGACTTCTCTAATCGATTTTTGGTTATGAATTCCTCCCAGCCAATATTCAACAGTTTTCTAAAACACTTATTCTCCAATGCATTTAACCTCTTTTCCAATGCCTATGTTATTGTCCAGCATTCACATCCATAGGTCAGTATTGGTAATACGTTGGAGTAAAACAACCTGAGCTTGGTGTGCGCGCACACAGATTTTGATTACCAGATGTTCGTTAGCCGAGGAAAGATTCCTGCGGCTGTAGCAATGCCAGTGAATATTTCCTTAGATGTATCTCCATCTTGAATCATGTTTCTTCCCTGATAGGTGAAACTGTTTGTAATACATCTATGCAGGTGGACATCAGTCTTGCTGGTGACATGCATGACCTTCGTCTTGAAAGGATTAATTGTGAGTCTTTTCTGTTCTTGACAGGCTGCATTAGTCGATCCAATGTGGTTTGAAGTGCAACTCTGCGAAATCAAGGTCCTCTAGAGTCATGCCGTCTATCCATGGTACGCCAAATTCTTAGGTTGTGGCATTATTGTTCATGACCCAATCCACAGCTTCGCAAAATTCTTAGGCTGGGGCATTATATTTCATGACCCAATCCACAGCTTCGCAAAATTCTTAGGCTGGGGCATTATATTTCATGACCCAATCCACAGCTATGCCAAATTCTTAGGCTGGGGCGTTTTTTTATGACCCAATCCACAGCTACGCCAAATTCTTCGGCTGGGGCATTATTTTTCATGACCCAATCCACAGCTACTCCAAATTGTTCGGCTGGGGATAATTTTTCATAACCCAATCCACAGCTACGCCAAATAACAGCAGTGTCGTAAATAAATCATTTTTCTAGTATAACTTCAAACACTGTCGGTTATCAAAAGCGGCCATGTCTCACTTAAACTGTGACTCTAAGCCCGTCTCTCGTTTATCCCGTTGACGTGTTGGTTATAATTGACCTCCAGTACTTATTTATGATCGATAATGGAGGTAGTTCGAGTCTTGGATATCCGTCCGTACAGGATAGGAGCGCTGATCGAGTGATTGATAGAGCGAAATGCCATCAGGCCCGACGTTAGAAGGCTAGATGGATTCAGACTAGGCGATTCGGTTGTAGGCGGGAATGGGGTGGGGGTAGGGGTGGGAGGAAACAAATAGCCACCCCGAAACATAGTGGTTGCGTCGGTTCATCGATAATGCTTTGGTCAACTCGATTATTAGTCTTGTATTGGTTTGGAGGAGTTGGGTAATGTCGAAGGAGAGAGCGGATCAACAAGGGAGAAGGGAAGAATACGTTAGGTATAAGAGAGGGAGAGAGAGAGAAAAAGAGAGAAAGAGAGAGGATGTGGAGGAATACCAGACATGTGTGAGTTCATAATGATTGATATGTGTTAAGTTTGAAGACGTCGAAAACGAGACAGGCGAGGAGAGGGAGGGGGAAAGGTGGGGGGGGGGGGAGGGAAGTCAAGAGAGTGGAAGAATGAGTGCTAGTGACGAAGGAAGGAGGGAAGGAAGGAAGGAAGGAAGGAAGGAAGGAGGGAAGGAAGGAAGGAAGGAAGGAGGGAAGGAAGGAAGGAAGGAGGGAAGGAAGGAAGGAAGGAAGGAAGGAGGGAAGGAAGGAAGGAAGGAAGGAAGAAAGGAAGGAAGGAAGGAGGGAAGGAAGGAAGAAAGGAAGGAAGGAAGGAAGAAGGAAGGAAGGAAGGAAGAAGGAAGGAAGGAGAAAAATAGAGATAGTGTGAGAGTGCGCGTGTGAGGGGGAATGAGATGGGATAATGGAAGAAATAATTGGAGATAGAGTGAGAGAGAAAGACATCGAGAGATAAGGACAAAATAAATCTGGGATTTGTGCAATGGCGTGAGTTCCTAAAGTATATTGATTGAGTTGGCTGGCAAGAGTAGGTGAGGGAGAGGCTGGTGAGAGTGGGTGAGGGAGAAGCTGGTGAGAGTGGGTGAGGGAGAGGGTGGTGAGAGTGGGTGAGGGAGAGGGTGGTGAGAGTGGGTGAGGGAGAGGCTGGTGAGAGTGGGTGAGGGAGAGGGTGGTGAGAGTGGGTGAGGGAGAGGGTGGTGAGAGTGGGTGAGGGAGAGGCTGGTGAGAGTGGGTGAGGGAGAGGGTGGTGAGAGTGGGTGAGGGAGAGGGTGGTGAGAGTGGGTGAGGGAGAGGGTGGTGAGAGTGGGTGAGGGAGAGGCTGGTGAGAGTGGGTGAGGGAGAGGGTGGTGAGAGTGGGTGAGGGAGAGGGTGGTGAGAGTGGGTGAGGGAGAGGTTGGTGAGAGTGGGTGAGGGAGAGGCTGGTGAGAGTGGGTGAGGGAGAGGGTGGTGAGAGTGGGTGAGGGAGAGGGTGGTGAGAGTGGGTGAGGGAGAGGGTGGTGAGAGTGGGTGAGGGAGAGGCTGGTGAGAGTGGGTGAGGGAGAGGGTGGTGAGAGTGGGTGAGGGAGAGGCTGGTGAGAGTGGGTGAGGGAGAGGGTGGTGAGAGTGGGTGAGGGAGAGGGTGGCAAGAGTGGGTGAGGGAGAGGGTGGCGATAGTGGGTGATGGAGAGGGTGGCGAGAGTGGGTGACGGAGAGGGAGCGAGAAATACCTTGTACAATCAGTGGATGCATTCATCGAAGTTCCACGGCATAACATCGTGGAACACTGATTGATGGACGGAATGCCTAATTAACTAAGTGACTAAACTAACTGGCGGACTGACTGCCTAATTAACTAAGTGACTAAACTAACTGGCGGACTGACTGCCTAATTAACTAAGTGACTAAACTAACTGGCGGACTGACTGCCTAATTAACTAAGTGACTACACTAACTGGCAGACTGCCTAATTTAGTGACTAACTAACTGACTGACTGCCTAAATATCTAAATAAATAATCAATGACGGACGGGCTGACTTTTTTTCTGACTGACTAATTGCTTGGCTGATTGATTGACTAACTACTAATTAACTTAGTAAATAACTAACTAATTGACTGACTGACATATATTCTAACTAACTAACGGAATGGCTCATTGACAAACGAATTATTAATTAAATAAGTGACCAATTAACCAACTTACTGACTAATTTTCTAACTTACCTTAGATAACTCACTGATTGACTGACTAATTAACGAACTAACTCACTAACTAACCAATTTACTAGCTAACAGACTAACTAAACGACTGAAATACTAATTGACTAACTAATTGATTAAGTAACTAAATCCCTAACTAACTAACTGTGTATGCGTTTATAATCTGTGGGCTCCGTTGGCAGATAGAGAGAGAGAGAGAAAGAGAGAGAGAGAGCGAGAGAGGTGTAGCTATTACCAGCAGTGTCGCACGCTCCGAGTACACAACACACATTCCCTTTTAAAGTCCCATTGTTCCTCATAATCATTCCAGTAATTAATCAATCAATCAGACAATCAATCAATCAACGTGTTATACTAACTGTGAAGCACAGGTCATCGACAAGTACACGGAAGTCATTCATCGATCGTTAACCGACCTATATCTGTTGAAGATTTTGTGGCTTACACTTGGTACATGATAGGATAGCCAGCTCGGTGTCCACATTCCTAAGTCGCCACTTACGATAAGCCCAATAGGTTACGGTGTCACTATTCTGTATCCCGCTCTCCGACCTCGTTATCACTCGAGCAAGATGCACATTTAGCCTAGCGGAATTGATGCTCGACGGATCGGTTCTTGAATAAACTCTCAAAATAACAATGGTAGTTGATTTTTCGGACTCGTTCTCTGGGTAAATTAGGTTTTTCTTCTAGAAGAAGAAAAACCAGATATAATAGGATTAACAGAATCATAGACAAATGAGGACATTGCAAATAGTGAACTTGAAATAGAGGGATATGCAATGTTAAGGAAAGATATGATAGTTGGAGACAAGGCTAAGGGAGGTGGTGTTTAATGATACTGTATAAATTATGTTAATATAACGATCAAAGATGATTTAGCATGTGGTAACAAAAATGAAAGTGCATGGGGAGAAATAGAAAGTTGGGGTGAAAAAACAGTGATTGGAGTGTGCTATAGATGTCCATCAAGTCAAAAAGAGGAACATGAGGAGCTGATTAGCAGCATAGCAAAGGCAAGTGAAGAGAAATTATTATTAATGGGGGATTTCAACTTTCCAGAAATAAAATGGGATATGGCAGAAGCACTTGTAGAATCAAAACCTTTTGTTTAGTGCATAACTGACAATTTATTAATTCAACAGGTAGATGCAGCCACCAGACGCAAAAACACACTCGACCTAGTTTTTACTACAGAGGAAAATATGATTGAAAACGTTACCGTTGGGGAACTGTTTGGCTCAAGTGACCATCAAATCAACCGTTGGGATCTGATTGCAGGAAAAGAAGTAAACATAAACACGCAAACATACGACTACTCTAAGGCAGATGTTTAGAGGATGAAAGAGGCAGCGAACCACATAATCTAGGAAGATATTGTCGTAGGAACAGATGTTGAACAAGAGTGGGAGAGTTTTAAAACAGTTCTAGAAACGCTAAAAGAGGAATGTGTTCCATGTCGTGAGGTAAACCCAAAGCGTAAAAAGGGGATAACTAGATTTGTAGTGAAATGTAGAAGAGCGAAAAATAAAGCATGGAAAAAAATATTTAGAGGCAGGTAAATCAAAAGAAACATATTTTAAATATTTGGACAAACAGAAAATATCTCAGAAAGCGAATAAAACAGCAAAAATAAACTTCGAAACAAAATTGCTTAGAGGATCAAGACTGACAGTAAAAGCTTTTTCTGTTATGTTAGAAATAAACAAAGAACGAAAGACAAAGTAGGCCCTCTCATTGACAGTACAATGAAAATAATAAGTGAGAATAGGGAGGCAGCTAATCTACTCAATCAGTACTTTGCCACAGTCTACACAAAAGAGGACTTCTCAAGATCCCAGAGTCTATAGATATTTTTCAAAGAGACATGGATACAGCGGGATTAAGATCGATCTGTATTACAAAAGATATGGTTTTTAAAAAATTGGAGGGGTTGAAAGTGAATAAATGTCCAGGTCAAGATGATATTCATCCAAAATTGCTGTATGACATTAGAGACTAACTAGCAAAACAATTGGCTATATTATGTTCTCAATCACTTACAAAAGGGATTGTTCCACGGGATTGGAAAGATGCAGGAGTGATACCCTAATTCAAAAATGGCAAAAAAATCAGATCCAGCGAATTATAGACCGGTGAGTTTGACGAGCATAGTCTGTAAATTGTTAGAGTCAATAATCAAAGAAAACATTGTAATGCATTTAGAAAAATTTAATCTAATTAGAAATAGTCAGCATGGGTTTACCAGAGGGAGATCATGCTTAACAAATCTATTAGAATTCCTGGAGGAGGTTACTAAAATGATAGTTAACGGGAAGCCAGTGGATGTTATTTATCTAGATTTTGCAAAGGCCTTTGATAGAGTACCTCATCAAAGATTATTTCGAAAGTTAAAATCACATGGAATAGGTGGGGAAGTTATCAAATGGATTGAAAATTGGTTAACGGGAAGAAGGTAGAGGGTGGGCATAAATAAGGAGTACTCTGAGTGGTGTGAAGTGAAAAGTGGTGTGAAGTGAAAAGTGGTGTGCCACAGGGCTCAGTTTGGGGACCAATTTTGTTCTTGATATATATAAATGATTTGGACATTGATATGGGATCCATGATTGCAAAATTTGCTGATGACATAAAACTATGCAGTAGTGTCTCATTTAAAGCGGAAGTGGATATATTGAGGTTGGATTTAGATAAAATGGAGTTTAATGTAGGTAAATGTACAGTCATCCACATCGGTAGATCAAATATGGAACATAATTACAGAATGGGAGAGAACAATATTAGAAAGATAGATAAGGAAAGGGACCTAGGGGTTATAATAGATCATACAAGAAAGATGAGTGAGCAAGTTAAGGTTGCAGTGAAAAAGGCAAATGCAATGTTAGGTATGATAAAAATTAATATTAAACATAGGAGCAAGGAAGTGATCGTCAAACTGTATAAAGCTTTAGTTAGACCTAGATTGGAGTACTGTGTACAGGTGTGGGGTCCTTATCATAGAGGGGATATAAACATGCTGGAAAGAATACAAAAAAGAGCGACGAAGATGATAGTGGGATTCCAGAATTACAGTTATGAGGAAAGACTCAGAAAACCGGCCTACAGTGTCTAGAAGAGAGAAGAATTCGTGGTGACTTAATACAGGTTTATAAGATGATCAGAGGAATGGATAAATTAGACTATAACAAGTTTTTTTTTAATACAGCCACCTACAATAACAAGAGGGCATAGCTACAAGCTGACTAAAGAGAGATCGAGATTAGATATTAGGAACTATTTTTTTAGTCAGAGAGTGGTGTCTGCTTGGAATGCATTGCCAGGGAGGTAGTGGAGGCGGGGACAATTAATGCATTTAAGAATAAACTGGATGCGCTTAGCTTTTAGAGCAAGGTGATGTAAATGTAACTGGTTGTATACAGACTCTGCAGGGTCTTCTAAACCAGTATAAAGACGTTAAGTTAGTTCTTCTTCTTCTTCATCATCTTCTTTTTCTTCTTCTTCTTCTTCTTCTTCATCGTTCATCTTCAAAACAATGTCCCGGTATCGCTAACAAAGGCCACCGTTGTGTGTAAGGTTGTTGTATCTCCATAAAGCTTTTGTCGCATATCTGTCTGGCGGGGCCAGTATTGTTTTATCTCTCTTCCTGCATGAGCATGCAGCTTTGAAGGATATATTCCACGGTCATGGTATGCTCCCCACTTGGGCACCTGTTATCTGTCCCAATCCTCATTTTAACAGTAAAACATGTTATTAGAATATTACCAGTGGAAGCATTGTGTTATATATGTGCATTATCAGTGATCACATACATTTTTTAAGGTCAGCGGTTCTCAACTATGGACTATATGGCCCATATGAAGTTCCAGAATATTCCAAAGGTGTGATAGGTGAACATCGCGCAAAAGGGAAGCTACGGCTCGAGACTAGAAGGCCCCAGGGGAAACTTGCTTCCCAATGGACGAATCGTCAAGTGCACTCTGCGGCAACATCGCTTCCACTCTCTTCTCCCTCCCACTTCCGCACTCCGCTTATTTGGTTGGATATCCATCCAGCGGAATGGGAACTCCTGCCCTTTATCACAATCCACTTATTTGGTTGGATATCGATCCAGCGGCAAGAGAACTCCTGCCCTTTGCCACAATCCTCTTATTTGGTTGGATATGATCCAGCGGCATGTGGACACCTCCCCGTAGACACAATCTTTGGTGACATTTGATTTAGGTCGTGTCATTGATTTATTCTTTCAATCGCTGAATCACTTCAACATAATGGCCAGACGGCATCTTCGGTTATCTCTCACAGCGATAGAACCGAATATTTGAGAAAACTTGTTTAGCTCATCGATGACATAAATACTTATATAATATCCACATATTTTTATGTAATAATATTTTATTTTAATAAATTATGAACATTGTAAATAACACATGTTCTATTTTTAAACAGAACATTTAAATAACTATCTATCTCCCGGTTGGCCAGGCTGTGAGGAAGGGGAGGGGGGAGGGGGATTAGAAGAAAACAAGGTCTGAAGGGAACCACGGTCAGGGAAAGGCTGAGACACTTTGGTTTAGGTTAAGTAGTTATCTTCATTTGCGTTTTCCCGTGTTGCAGACGAAAATCATTAGGCAGTAACATGTATTGTTTTAGGGGGTCTCTGTGGCGAGGTGGTCAAGCCGTTTGCCTCGTGTTCAGACGGTCGGAGTTCAATTTGGAGCTGGGACCGAATGTCAATTTTTTTTCCGGAGATCCCTGAGTTCATCGCTGGAGCTATGGAGTTCGTGCCGAGAGAGACCAAGCTAAAATGGGGGAAAACCTACAAATGAAGTCGAGCCCCCGTTTAAAAAAAAAAATTTTTATTTTTTATTTTTTAATGAATTGTTGCATTCACATATCTGCTGATGTCAAACTGACTCTTGCGTGTTTGTGTTATTATCGACAGTGTGTAGATTCATATCTGCTGGTTAGCCACAAGCGGGAGCTGGCTGACGCTGTGACTTTCAGGGAAAATCAGACTGCAGCTTAGACAAGGATTTTTTTTGTGTGGAGGATATGGTGGACAGGTGTGACATGAATGGCAGTCGATCACCTTCATAAGGTAAGGGATGTGTTTGAGATTGGTTAAAGGTGACGGTACTTTTGGTAGGAAGGGTTCTTCTTCTTCTTCATCGTACGCTGTTTACAGCGATATTTACGTTGCACTGTTTTATTTTGTTAAGCCTGTGGCTCAGTGCATCCGATTTCAACAGGCGTTTCTGTAGGGATGCCCTCCTTAGCCTTTGGCTGTCCCCAGCCTATCTGCAAGGCAGCAGTTGTTTTTGGTCAGAGTTGTCTCTCTTAGGGAAGTTATCTTGCAGGACTAACGAGTCTTCCCCACTCGTGTCTATAGGGTTTGGCATAGATATGATGGACTATGTACTAGTTTGTACTATCCCGGAAGAGAGGCAGTCCAGTGTGACTGTGTCTCAGGATCGTCACGTCCTGCCAGAAACGTAGATTATGCATGTGAGTGAGGTATCTCTTTGCTGGAAGGGTTCAATTGTTTGGTTTTGTTTGGCTGGTTGTGTGTTTAGGTGGTTGTGCGTTTGGGTGGTTGTGTGTTTGGTGGTTGTATATTTGGGTGGTTGTGTGTATGGTGGTTGTATGTTTGAGTGGTTGTGTGTTTCGGCGGTTGTATGTTTAGGTGGTTGTGTTTTGGGTGGTTGTGTGTTTAGGTGACTGTGTGTTTTGGCTGGGTGTGTGTTTAGGTGGTTGTGTGTTTTTTGGTTGTTGTGTGTTTAGGTGGTTGTGTGTTTTGGGTGGCTGTGTATTTTGGGTAGCTGTGTGTTTTGGCTGGTTGTGTGTTTAGGTGGTTGTATGTTTTGGTTGGTTCTGTGTTTTGGCTGGTTGTGAGTATAGGTGGTTGTATGTTTTGGGTGGTTGTTAGCTTAGATGGCTGTGTGTTTGGGCGGTTGTATATTTTGGCGGTTGTGAGTTTAGGTGGTTGTGTATTTTGGCTGATTGTGTGTTTGGTGGTTGTGTTTAGGTGGTTGTGTGTTTAGGTGGTTGTGAGTTTAGGTGGTTGTGTGTTTTGGCTGGCTGTGTGTTTGGTTTTTGAATGTTTGGGTGGTTGTATGTTTGGGTGGTTGTGTGTTTGGGTGGTTGTATGTTTTGGTGGTTGTATGTTTGGGTGGTTGTATGTTTGGGTGGTTGTGTGTTTAGGTGGTTGTGTGTTTGGGTGGTTGTGTTTTTGGTGAATGTCTGATTGAATGGAAGTTTGTTTGGGTGAATATGTGTTTGGGAGAATGTGTGCTTGGGGGATGTGTGATTAGATGTGTGTGCGTTTGAGTGGATTTAGGTCTGAGTGGATGTGTGTGGGTGGATGTGTGTGGGTGGATGTATGTTGAATGGATGTTTGTTTTGTTTGAGTGGATGTGTGTTGTGTGGATATGGGTTTTGTTGAATGTGTGTTTAGATGGATGTGTTTAGATGGATGTGGATGTGTCTTGTATGGATATGTGTTGTATGGATGTGAGTTGTGTGGATGTGTGTTTGGGCAGATGTGTTTGGGTGGATGTGTGTTGTATGGATGTGTTTTTGTAGATATGTGCTGTGTGGATGTGTGTTTGGGTGTTTAAGTAGATGTGTTTGGGTGGATGTGTGTTGTATGAATATGTTTTGGTGGATGTGTTTTTTAGTGGATGTTTGTTTTTTTAAGTGCATGTGTGTGGGTGGATGTGTTTGGGTGGATGTGTTTAGAAGGATGCGTGTTTGGGTGGATGTATTTGAGTGGATATTTGTTTGGGTGGATGTGTTTAGGTGGATGTCTGTTTGGGTATATGTGTTTGAGTGGATGCTTGTTGTGGGGATGTCTGTTTGGTGGATGTGTTTGAATGGATGTATGTTTGGGTGGATGTGTGTATGGGTATACGTGTGCGTGTTCATACTCCCGTGTAAACAGTTGCATTGATGCAGATGATTTTACGTTTCTGTGAACGAGCAATTTTTGTGTGTATTGTGTCTTATGTGTGAACTAGATATATGATTGTGTGTGGACATGCTTATCTGTATGTGATTGTATGTGTGTATATATATGTGTATCTACGTGAGAGGGCAACATTTGTGTTCGTGGATGTGTACTTGAGTTCTCCTGTAATTATAGAGTCGGGCTCCTGTCTGTATGTGAATATGTGTGTATGTCTGTATGTCTCTCTCTCTCTCTCTCTCTCTTCGTTCTCTCTCTCTCTCAATATATATATATATATATATATCTGTATGAGTATGTATGTGTGAGTGTGTGTGTGTGTGTGTACCTGGGAGAATGAGTGTGAGAGAAAAAAGGGAGAGACTTCGGATGATTTGTTTGTGTGTGTTTTCCTTTACAATTTTAGTGTTTGTGTTAGTTAATGTATGTGTGTATGAACATCTGTAAGTGTGTGTGTGTGCGTGTGTGTTTGTGCGTGTGCGTGTGTATGTGTGCGCTTGGGGAAGTTGCCAAATGGATTGAAAATTGGTTAACGGGAAGAAGGCAGAGGGTGGGCATAAATAAGGAGTACTCTGAGTGGTGTGAAGTGAAAAGTGGTGTGCCACAGGGCTCGGTTTGGGGACCAATTTTGTTCTTGATATATATAAATGATTTGGACATTGATATGGGATCCATGATTGCAAAATTTGCTGATGACACAAAACTATGCAGTAGTGTCTCATCTAAAGCGGAAGTGGATATATTAATGTCGGATTTAGATAAAATTCGAGAATGGTCTGTAAGCTGGCAAATGGAGTTTAATGTAGATAAATGTACAGTCATCCACATGGGTAGATCCAATATGGAATATAATTACAGAATGGCGGAAAACAATATTAGAAAGATATATAAAGAAAGGGACCTAGAGGTTATAATAGATCATACAGGAAAGGTGAGTGAGCAAGTTAAGGTAGCAGTGAAAAAGGCAAATGCAATGTTAGGTATGATAAAAAGAAATATTAAATATAGGAGCAAGGAAGTGATCGTCAAACTGTATAAAGCTTTAGTTAGACCTAGATTGGAGTACTGTGTACAGGTGTGGAGTCCTTATCATAGAGGGGACATAAACATGCTGGAAAGAATGCAAAAAAGAGCGACAAAGATGATAGTGGGATTCCAGAATTACAGTTATGAGGAACGACTCAGAAAAACCGGCCTACAGTGTCTCGAAGAGAGAAGAATTCCTGGGGACTTAATACAGGTTTATAAGATGATCAGGGGAGTCGATAAATTAGACTATAACAAGTTTTTTTTTAAATTCAGCCACCTACAATAACTCGAGGGCATAGCTAAAAGCTGACTAAAGAGAGGTCCAGGTTAGATATTAGGAAATATTTTTTTAGTCAGAGAGTGGTGTCTGCTTGGAATGCATTGCCAGGGGAGGTAGTGGAGGCAGGGACAGTTAATGCATTTAAGAATAAACTGGATGCGCATAGCTTTTAGAGCAAGGTGATGTAAGTTTAACTGGTTGTATACAGACTCTGCAGGGTCTTCTAAACCAGTATAAAAACGTTAAGTTACGTTAAGTTAAGTGAACATAAGAACGCGCGTGTGTGTGTGATCTTATATTTGAAAGCATGTATTTATAAATGCATTCGATATTTGTCAACGTGTTTTTATGTTTATATAAATGTATGTGTGTACTTCCGTGTTGTGTGTGTGTGTGTGTGTGTGTGTGTGTGCGTGAACGTATGTTGACGTATTGTCTATGTGCTTCAATAAGCGCGAACAGCTCGTGCGACGACCTACTTTGAACCCACTTCCCTCCTATCACATCGGTTGTATTTCCCGTAACTGACCGGAGACCAAAGACACTTACCTGGCAAGGCCATGTGATATATGGACGAGAACATTTCAGAGTAGACAACCAAAAGTGTTTTTTGACCTCTGATTTCTTCCTATCTTCCGTCAGCCGTATGAACATCTGGAATAATAACGCGTGCCTGACATTGACTTTGTGGTTATCGCAAAGAGCAATTTGCATTCATAGGGTCAGAAGTGGTAAGCTGTGCTGTTTTTGTTTTCTTCTCTTTTCGTTCACCCTATTTCTCTAATCCCCAAGGTGGTGTGCGTTGCACTGTGGTTTTTATTTTGCACCCGTCGGCCCAGTACATCCGACTTCAGAATGCATTTTATGTAGGTGTCTGTTTCCCCCTGTATTTTCTAAGGGTTTGCTTCCCCTGGGTAACGGCCGGTGCAGTGATGGAGATCGAACCCAGCACCTTCCTGTTGTGAGCCGGGTCAATTAACCACTAGCCCACGCCGTCCCCGTTGTGCTGTAATACGAACACTTAAAACTAATTCTAAAATGTCCAGATTTGTCCCCACTAGAGTGGACATAATGCTATTTGGGAGATTTGATTAACTCCCCAGCACATCAACACTTTTCCAGAAGATTGGAATTTACGCGCAGACGTAACAAAAACCAAACAAAAATGGCGGACGAGAACGACCCAACAAAAATAAGAGGAGGTAAAAAGATGAAGACAAATAACAGGAGCATGGAAGGAAAATAAGAAAAGCGAATAGAAAGAAAAGGTGAAGAAGCAGAAGAAGAAGAAGAGGAAGAAGAGGAAGAAGAAGAAGAAGAAAAAGAAGAAGAAGAAGAACAATGAAACAAGGAGAAGAAAACAAGAAGAAGAAGTAAAGAAGAAGAAGTAAAGAAAAATAAGAAGAAGATAAAGAAGAAGAAAAAGAAGAAGAAGAAGAAAACAATGAGAAGAAGAAGGAGAGGTTTTCCAGCTAAACCCGAAGTTGACTATAATAATCACTGCAACCTTCCAAGCATGTTGTAAAGGACAACTAATGAGGGCTGTGTATCAGGCTAGCGATATCATCATGCAACAACCAATGCTGTAAATACTACCACCCCAAATCTGCAAATATTAGTACACAGGCTTCCTGTAAGGGTTCTAGCTGTAGTAGTGTGATCTAAGACTGTCGTTAGTGGGGGAGTGTTGCACATTTAGTTGTAGTAGATATTAGACTGTCGTTAGTAGTAGAATGTTGGGCATTTAGTTGTATTAGATCTAGGACTGTCGTTGTTGGAGGAGTTTTGGATATTTTTATTTGCGCGAGATCTGAGTCTTTCTTTTTGGATAGAATTTTGGACAATATTTGGTACCCGATCTGATATTTTGTTTATGGATGGATTTTTGGACATTTTGTTTGTGTGAGATGTGAGACTATCTGTGGGGATGTAATGTTGGACATTTTGTTTGTGTGAGATGTGAGACTATCTGTGGGGATGTAATGTTGGACATTTTGTTTGTGTGAGATGTGAGACTATCTGTGGGGATGTAATGTTGGACATTTTGTTTGTGTGAGATGTGAGACTATCTTTGAGGATGTAATGTTTGACATTTTGTTTGTCTGAGATGTGAGACTATCTTTGGGGATGTAATGTTGGACATTTTGTTTGTGTGAGATGTGAGACTATCTGTGGGGATGTAATGTTGGACATTTTGTTTGTGTGAGATGTGAGACTATCTGTGGGGATGTAATGTTGGACATTTTGTTTGTGTGAGATGTGAGACTATCTTTGAGGATGTAATGTTTGACATTTTGTTTGTCTGAGATGTGAGACTATCTTTGGGGATGTAATGTTGGACATTTTGTTTGTGTGAGATGTGAGACTATCTTTGAGGATGCAATGGTGGACATTTTGTTTGTGTGAGATTTAAGACTATCTTTGGGAAGGTAATGTTGGACATTTCGTTTGTGTGAGAGGTGAGACTATCTTTGGGGATGTAATTTTGAAAATTTTCTTTGTGTGAGATTTGAGACTATCTTTGGGAAGGTAATGTTGGACATTTCGTTTGTCTGAGATGTGAGACTATCTTTGAGGATGTAATGTTGGACATTTTGTTCGTGTGAGTTTTGAGACTATCTTTGGGGAGGTAATGTTGGACATTTTTTTTGTGCGAGACGCGAGAATATCTATTGTGGTGAAATGTTGGCCTTTTAGTTGTAGTAGATCTGAAACTGTGGATTGGAAATAGAGAGTAACCTGGGACCTAATTGTGTCTTATGGTCTATGTAAATGATAGGGATTGAAATGCCAATATTTTGGAGACGTTTCTACTACAGAGTTTTAGACAGTCAGGTTAATAGACTTTTAGGTTTAGGCAGTTAGGTTAATAGACTTTTAGGTTTAGACAGTTAGGTTAGTGGGCTTTTAGGTTTGGACAGTTAGGTTAATGGACTTTTAGGTTTAGGCAGTTAGGTTAATAGACTTTTAGGTTTAGACAGTCAGGTTAATAGACTTTTAGGTTTAGGCAGTTAGGTTAATAGACTTTTAGGTTTAGACAGTCAGGTTAATAGACTTTTAGGTTTAGACAGTTAGGTTAATGGACTTTTAGGTTTAGACAGTTAGGTTTATGGACTTTTAGGTTTAGACAGTTAGGTTAATGGACTTTTAGGTTTTGACAGGTTAGTGGGCTTTTAGGTTTGGACAGTTAGGTTAATGGACTTTTAGATTTTGACAGTTAGGTTAATAGACTTTTAGGTTTTGACAGTTAGGTTAATGGACTTTTAGGTTTAGACAGTTAGGTTAATGGACTTTTAGGTTTTGACAGTTAGGTTAATGGACTTTTAGGTTTTGACAGTTAGGTTAATGGACTTTTAGGTTTTGACAGGTTAGTGGACTTTTAGGTTTGGACAGTTTAGTATACTTTTAGGTTCAGACAGTTAGTTTAGTAGACTTTTAGGTTTAGACAGTTAAATTAATGGACTTTTAGGTTTTGACAGGTTAGTGGACTTTTAGGTTTGGACAGTTTAGTAGACTTTTAGGTTCAGACAGTTAGTTTAGTAGACTTTTAGGTTTAGACAGTTAGGTTAGTAAGCTATTAGGTTTAGATAGGTTAGTAGACTTTTAGGTTTAGATAGGTAGGTTAGTAGACTTTTAGGTTTAGACAGGTTAGTAGACTTTTAAGTTTTGACAGATTAGTAGACTTTTAGGTTTAGATAGTTAGGTTAGTAGACTTCTAGGTTTAGACGGCTAGGTTAGTAAACTTTTAGGTTTGGACAGGTTAGTAGACTTTTAGGTTTAGACAGGTTAGTAGACTTTTAGGTTTAGACAGGTTAGTAGACCTTTAGGTTTAGACATTAGGGTTAGTAGACTTTTAGGTTTAGACATTTAAGTTAGTAGACTTTTAGGTTTAGACAATTCGGTTAGTAGACTTTTAGGTTTAGACATTAGGTTTAGTAAACTTTTAGACAACCTCTCAGTTTAGCAGTGGTCCTATTCTTGTCATTGTCCCATAGAGACTCTTCTACAATATGTTAAGGACAATTTCAACTTGATGACACTGTGGCAGTGCGCTTATTCTTATTTTGGCATACACATAGTCCTCCTGGATTACACTCGTTCGTGTTTGCATGTAAATAGGAAATCACGCCGATCACAGAAATGTGGATGTACGAATCAGACAATCTAATCGACCAGGTCAGGTCTACGGGTCTAAATCTACGTGCATTATGCGTTACAACGTTAGACAGTATTGCTTTAGCCTAATTCAAAGATATCTTTCAGGGGTATTACAGATTGTATGTGTACTATGTCGCGAGGCTGGCCAGAAATTGTTAGCTTATCTTGTCATCTCGTTGAATCGACCAGAGCAAAGCGGATACCATATTTTCTAGTCTGTTTTTGTAAGATTTATTTCGTTAGTTTCCAACAAACTTGTATTTTTCTAAGCGATAGAAAAACGCATTATCCAGTGAAAAATTGAAATTAAAGTGTAGTATACTTGGCGCTCGTTAAGTCGTTCCTTACATTATTCATTACGCACAACTAATACAACGTCTTCAGAAGTGCCGTAACATGCCATGCAACGTGTACTCGGCTTGGGGTGGGTTACACGTGCGATATAACATCCATTCTGTTCTCTGATCTGCTCTCAATACTCAACGTTTCGCTATTAATTTGTGCTACTTCATACGAGTATTACTTGGCTTACAAAAAATGTTAAGGTCGGTAGAATAAATGTGTACATTGCACACAAATATTCTGAATTGCCGCCGCTGTAAATTGCGATAAAGTAAAGTAAAGTAACACATAGCATTACTGCCGTAGGGGTGGGAGGTGTTAGCTATCTCACATTTCAAAGGCTCGGCTATATGAGGGCGGTAGCCATCACCTCTCCCTCGCCGCTTTTACTTCATGGACTGAACCGGTACCCATTTAAGGCTGGGTCGACCCGGGACCCATTGCGGTCTGAGAAAAGCTTACCGCCTCAACTGGGGAATGAACGCAGGACCACTCAGATGCGAAGCCAACGAGCTAACCACTGCGCTACCATGGTTACACATGCGATATAACACCCCTTCTGTGCTCTGTTCTGCTCTCAATACTCAACGTTTCGCTATTAGTTTGTGCTACTTATACGAGTATTACTTGGCTTACAAGGAATGTCAAGGTCGGTAGAATAAATGTGTCCATTGCACAACAATAATCCAAATTGCCGCCACTGTAAACTGCAGCACTACGTCACAAACGTCAACTTCAGGACAAAAGCCGACGACGACAAAGAAGAGGAAGAAGGCGAAGAAGTAGAAGAAATAGAAGAACAAGAACAATTAAAAGATAACGAAGAAGAATAGGATTAAGAAAAAGGAATGGAAAAAGAAAAAAAAAAGAAAAGGAAACGAAAAAGAAAAGGAACTATACTAGAAAAAGCAGGGTAAAAGAAAGAGAAGGTGAAAGAGACAAAGGAAAAGGCAATTGGAATGGAAATGAAGAAGAAGAGGAAAAAGATGATGAATGAGTGAAAAGTGATACAGTTAATGCAGCCAGGGAGAAAGAAACGATGTTTGAAAGGGCTTAAAATGGAAACCTTCACATTGATGTGGAAATGTCATATCAATTGGCAATATAGTACCTAAGGACTTCAAACGTGACGTTCATGTGACATCACAGTGCAGACGCGCCACATGATGTCAAAGTAGCTATTTACAGATGGCCGCCCCACTGGTGGGTGACACGCACATAAATAAAAGTAACATTCGGTGGAGCCTATCGAAATTCATACAAGCGTGTCCCCCCAGCAAGTGTGCGAGTGGAGTTAGTTCAGAAACATCCTGAGTTCTCTGACAGATTCCCGAACAGGGTCAGGCACACTGAGTAGTGACACCAGAGTCGATTGCAGCAGTTGAATATAACGTGATTGAAAATCGATAAATGACTGTCAATGAAATAGCCACATCTCCAGACGTCAGTCAAGGCTCAGCACACCACAGCATCTATAACAAATCCAGTTTCATGAAGGGCCTGCAAGAAACGCGCAACAACAGCCGACTCTAGAATAGAAGAAATGACGTCCTAATGCTTGTCAATAATTTTTGCGCGGATTTGAAGCAGAAGGTAGTTTTCTCACGAGAATTATTGCTACTGCTGGACAGAAATAAAGAGAGCGAGCAAGATTAACGGAACTGTTGCAGGTTATCTCCCTGAGCTATTTATCTTTTTGAATTATTTCCCTTTTTATATATATCTCTCCTTTCTATTTCTTCTATTAATTCCCACTTCCTCTTTCCTTCTATTCTTAATGGCATTTTATTTCAATAAAAATGGGATATGAATACAACAATATAAAATAAATCTAACTTTATTAATGATTGTACAAAGGTAAATGTAATTACACATGTGTTTTGTCCTATTTTATTACCAAAGTTTTTATTTGTAGTCTTAACTAGTCTACTCCCAATTTCAACACAACCTAACTTGCAACATAAAATGGTTCTTGCTTCTTGTTCGTCTGGTTCATATAGCCACTGTGACTTCAGCAATTCTTGTACGGACGTTTCTGCGGACGTCTTCTGCGTTCAGGTTATATGATATATAGTTTCATAATCTCATATAGAGATTGGGACAGTGTAGTTCTGATTGAAAGAACACGAGTCTGTAAATACGGAGCTCTCCGGTTCTCCTGCACTTTAGTCACTCTGGACGTGTTTATGAAATATACGTTTCTATCAGGCTCTATGGAGACGCGTAGCGCAGTGGTTAGCGCGCTGGCTTCGCATCTGAGTGGTCCTGAGCTCATTCCTCAGTTGAGGCGGTAAAGTTTTTTTCAGACCACAAAGGCTCCCGGGTCGACCCAGCCTTAAATCTGTACCGGTTCAGTCCGGGAAGTAAAAGCCGCGAGGGAGAGGAGATGGCTACCGCCCTCATATAGCCGAGCCTTTGAAATGTGAGACCGCTAACACCTCACACTCATTCGGCAGTAATACTATGGGATACTTTACTTTACTTTACTTTATCAGGCTCTAGTCACTCGTGGAAAATACGTTTCTGTCAGGCTCTAATCACTCGTGGAAAATACGTTTCTGTCAAGCTCTAGTCACTCTTAGAGAATACATTTCTGACAGGCTCTTGTCACTCGTGGAAAATACGTTTCTGTCAGAGTCTAGTCACTCGTGGAAAATACGTTTCTATCAGGCTCTAGTCACTCGTGGAAAATACATTTCTGTCAGGCTCTAGTCACTCGTGGAAAATACGTTTCTGTCAGGCTCTAGTCACTCGTGGAAAATACGTTTCTGTCATGCTCTAGTCACTTGTGGAAAATATGTTTCTGTCAAGCTCTAGTCAATAGTGGAAAATACGTTTCTGCCAGGCTCTAGTTACTCGTGGAAATACGTTTCTGTCAGGGTCTAGTCACTCGTGGAAAATACGTTTCTGTCAGGCTCTAGTCACTCTTGGAGAATACGTTTCTATCAGGCTCTAGTCACTCTTGGAGAATACGTTTCTGTCAGGCTCTAGCCACTCTTGGAGAATACGTTTCTATCAGGCTCTAGTCACTCTTGGAGAATACGTTTCTATCAGGCTCAAGTCACTCTTGGAGAATACGTTTCTGTCAGGCTCTAGTCACTCTTCTAAAATACGTTTCTGTCAGGCTGTAGTCACTCTTCTAAAATACGTTTCTGTCAGGCTGTAGTCACTCTTCTAAAATACGTTTCTGTCAGGCTCTAGTCACTCATCTAAAATACGTTTCTGTCAGGCTGTAGTCACCTTTCTAAAATACGTTTCTGTCAGGCTGTAGTCACTCTTCTAAAATACGTTTCTGTCAGGCTGTAGTCACTCTTCTAAAATACGTGTCTGTCAGGCTCTAGTCACTCTTCTAAAATACGTTTCTGTCAGGCTCTAGTCACTCTTCTAAAATACGTTTCTGTCAGGCTCTAGTCACTCTTCTAAAATACGTTTCTGTCAGGCTCTAGTCACTCTTCTAAAATACGTTTCTGTCAGGCTCTAGTCACTCTTCTAAAATACGTTTCTGTCAAGCTGTAGTCACTCTTCTAAAATACGTTTCTGTCAGGCTCTAGTCACTCTTCTAAAATACGTTTCTGTCAGGCTGTAGTCACTCTTCTAAAATACGTTTCTGTCAGGCTCTAGTCACTCTTCTAAAATACGTTTCTGTCAGGCTCTAGTCACTCTTCTAAAATACGTTTCTGTCAGGCTCTAGTCACTCTTCTAAAATACGTTTCTGTCAGGCTGTAGTCACTCTTCTAAAATACGTTTCTATCAGGCTGTAGTCACTCTTCTAAAATACGTGTGATTCATACAATACAAACCAAATGTTCTTAGAAATGCAGTCTAAGCTGGCCGGCTCTTGTGATTATATTGTCAAAGTAGATAGGCAAGCACACAATCAAATGTCTGGTTAATGCGGTTAGTGCCCGTCTCATGTAATGTGTCTCTCTCAATCTTACCATCTGATCTTAGATACGGCCAGTGCCTGTCTCAAGATCTGCCTCTCTCAATCCTATGATCTGATTTCTCTGCTCAAAAGCTGAAGTACCAGCTCCAGAGTTAAACACCAGTCAGCTTCAAGTCAGTTGTCTGTAAGTATGTTTTGATCTGCCAAATTCACCACATGCATGGCTGTAATTATCAACTTTAAATCTCTACTTCCTATCTTGGTTGCTGATCATTTAATAACGTGAGTACAATTTTCCACAACATGAGTAAGAAGTTTACATGCTGGAGAGCCAGTCGTACCTAGTCTCAATGTCTAAGCTCCCAGGCCATCCCATTGTAAGAAGTATACATGCTGGAGAGCCAGTCGTACCTAGTCTCAATGTCTAAGCTCCCAGGCCATCCCATTGTAAGAAGTATACATGCTGGAGAACAAGTCGTACCTAGTCTCAATGTCTAAGCTCCCAGGCCATCCCATTGTAAGAAGTATACATGCTGGAGAGCCAGTCGTACCTAGTCTCAATGTCTAAGCTCCCACGCCATCCCATTGTAAGAAGTATACATGCTGGAGAGCCAGTCGTACCTAGTCTCAATGTCTAAGCTCCCAGGCCATCCCATTGTAAGAAGTATACATGCTGGAGAACAAGTCGTACCTAGTCTCAATGTCTAAGCTCCCAGGCCATCCCATTGTAAGAAGTATACATGCTGGAGAGCCAGTCGTACCTAGTCTCAATGTCTAAGCTCCCACGGCATCCCATTGTAAGAAGTATACATGCTGGAGAGCCAGTCGTACCTAGTCTCCATGTCTAAGCTCCCAGGGCATCCCATTGCAATGCTATCCATACCCACAACTAATTGAACGACGTTTGTAAAACGACTCTCCAGTTTGACATTTCAATCACTCGCGACAGGTGCATTCTAACCTCTAACCTCTAACCTTATGAAGGTGTAAGTTGAACATACAAAACGTCAAATAATAAGCGATTATTATCTATCTAAGCTTTGGTGAGTTGCACAGAAGAGCATTCTTTCGAAAAACGCTGGTTCGGGTAAAATGTACCTGACCAGTGGACGTTAAACGCTTGCTAGGATTAGAATACCTGACTTTTGTGTTTGTTTCTGGACAATGACAAATGACCGATTATTATTCGCCTTTTTTCAAACAGTCTTTAAGGGGATTCCTTTCTTCTGCCCCTTTGGAAATATGACTTTGTCACTTGCATCTTTGCCTCCCTGGGGCCTCTGTCTGACACACCATCCCTCCTTACTAAAATCGAAGAAGTTACTCACCTATCTATGTGCAGGAACTGTTATTCTGGCTCCCTTTTTAGTTTTAGCGTCCTGCATGCTCAGTGGGGAACTTTGTCAGCAGTGTAACGCATGTATGTCTAATCTAACATCATGTTCGCCCCTTTATTGATGTTGTTGTTGTTGTTTAATGCCCACAATGAGTAAGTTTACTCTCTTGTGCGCCTTGAAAAGGGCGTCAATTGGTCTGTGGTAGTAGCTTTCTTCACATCCCGAGTGAACTGATGGAAGTAAACCGCAATCCTCCAGGCGGTTGTGCTATGGTTGACTTCATATGCGTGACAATCACTAATACGTGGATCGAGACAGATAGACTGCCTTGAAAACTGTCTATTTCCAGGGAAAACTACATGGAAAAGAGAGTGTGGTCTTTTTCAGTATATTGTGCCTGACCCTGATGCGACGTCATGGTTAGTATTTTTTGCCTGACCCTGATGCGACGTCATGGTCAGTATGTTGTGCCTGACCCTGATGCGACGTCATGGTCAGTATATTGTTCCTGACCCTGATGCGACGTCATGGTCA
The DNA here is from genome assembly GCA_036924085.1 of Ariolimax columbianus. Lineage (NCBI taxonomy): Eukaryota > Metazoa > Mollusca > Gastropoda > Stylommatophora > Arionidae > Ariolimax > Ariolimax columbianus. Next base: position 61,154,179 of record JAVGWX010000005.1, on the reverse strand, counting down.
GTATGTTGTGCCTGACCCTGATGCGACGTCATGGTCAGTATGTTGGAACCAGCGATGATGTGCGCTCTGAACATCTTTCACATTCGACACACTCATCAGACCTCGCTACTAGTGATTAGCTGGTCTTTGGACCACTCAAAGAGGCGATATGAGAAGGGAGTTTCAGGTTACAGAGCGAAGTGCAGGGGGTAGACCATGACTGGTTACACACAACCAAAGACTTATTTTCTAGAAGAATACCCGAGCTGTGTGGAGGACTTGTATTAACTGCAATGCATACTACGGTGGACAATCAGGCAGTTGTGCGCCACTTATAATCCTGGTAACCAAACAGACAGGTTATGCATGCTGCCAGGTAGTCGAAAGTATCTTTAGTACATTCTTTGGCAATGTTTAATTCCTGCGGATTACTAGGCCTGGGGGTAGGTAGGTTGCGTACTGGGTATGAATTTCCGAACTTTTTAAAATATTTGCCTAGACAGCAGCTAACAGCCTAATCTTATCGTATTTCAACGGTTACGGGTTCTTTTACGTGGACAAAGTGTACGTGTTTCGTGCTTTTCGTCATTCGTCAATCTCTAATATGACTAGACGCTGCATTTAATTCTATTGAGACCATGGACTGCTTTGAACTTGTGTAACTCGAAACCCTACCGTTTCACTATTCCGTTTCTGGAAAGACAAACGTCGTTACCTCTGAGATGTCGTGCCATACTTTCTTAATAAATTATTAGGAAAACAATGTAGGATTTAATTTGAAGCATACTCGTATAAAGGAACGAAGGATGGCGAGCTATAGCATGCTTTAATAGCAAACCTATTATTGGAGTCATCTGATTCTGTACAAACTGGTTTACTGATCAATAAAACGGCAATCAATACTTGATTTGTGTATGGTACAAATTGAATGATTTGTAGTACGCTAATACAAAAAACCCGATACTGAACTACACTAATTTCTGAACAAAACTATATAGTGAGCTAATCATTACAGCAATTCATAACTGGTCCCACTTAGGCTGTATCAAGTCTATATTGATTACATTGATTTAATATGAAATCCCAGATTGTGCTGAAGTATTTTGGCTGACTACAGTGGACAATAATAGTACAATTAATGTCATGATTCTGAGATTAACATAGCCACTTCTTAAATTGGCTAAATTTTCGGAGAAATGCGCAATTAATTTATTTTAATAATTATATATATCATCATAGGCGTCTCAGTCTTTGTAGACCATGACGTTGCACTCTGTGAGTAGCCTCTAATGGCGCAAGCCTAGGTGCTGAAAATGGAGACCCTGGGCTGCCCAAACTGCAGGATCCTCCTCGCTGGTGTAATCCAAAGGAATGCAAAGCATGGCAATTTAACACCAGCTCAGCTGCAGTAGCTGCCGGGAGGAGTTCACAATGTTGACACCATCCGCCTTAGGTGTGACCATTCCAGATTTTCTGTCTGGGTTTACTCCCGTAGCCCTACCCTCTCCCGAGGTTTCCACAAGCCAGTGGAGTCGTTGCCCGCAGATGCTAGTTACTCGAGACATCCGATGATACTCTCATCGTCTCAAGACTAGCCAGCACTACCTGAGACTTGTGGGTTTAAAATCAGAGTTTCTTCTCTCTTAGGCAAACTGCCTGAACAGGCTAACGAGCTTCGTCTACCCGGGTTTTAAAATCTTAGTTTATCTTATCTATTGGCTTATTGATTGGCTGACAACCAAGACTAATGAGCCAAACATGTCCGCCGAGTTTTACCATCGGGTACTCGGTCGTGCCCCACAGCAGGCTCTGTTAGAAACAGGGGGCCTCTCATCAAGGTGAGCTGGGGACACAATAATGTAGGAGAGGCCATTGGCATAGAAACTTTTGAACGACAAGCCGAACAGTGAATCCAGCGGCGATCTCTACACCTGGAAAGGAGAGGCAATATCAGACGCTTCACTTTACTTTAACGAGCGGGACGTCCAGCTCAGACCTCGCTATCCACCATATAAATATATATATATATATGTATATATTAATTTATATATATGTGTGTGTGTGTGTGGGTGTGTGTGTGTGTGCGTGCATGCGTGTGTGGGTGTGTGTATGTATGTTTGTGTATATATATATATATATATTATATTATAGTACTACTTGCCACACTGGTATAATGTAGGCTTAGATCCTAGAACAGAGAATAAAACTTATTATTGACATTCAACCAATCCTGATCTTAATTTGGATTTTGCTGCGGAATGGATTGCACGAGCGCCTTATTCACCTTAAGGCAATTAAGCGAAAGATCAATAGAATACAACGAAAATCTTTGCATTGCATTCATTAATCAAGCAAAAGCGATTGATAGGGTAGACGGGACTAAACTTTGAAAGATAGTGAAAGAGTATTGTATACAATGACAGCTTCTTGATAATGTCAGAGCTATGCATCGTTCGAGTATAAACGTTGTCAGAACGACTGATGGTATCACGCATGCTGGTGAAATCAATATCAGCCTGAGACAGGTGGCTGTTCTTTCTCCTCCGCTGTTTAACATCTGCATTACAATCACAACAGCGACCAGTCAAATTGAGACATCTGATGCCGAACAGAACTCAATACACGAATTGCTTTTAACATAGCCATTTCTTAAATTGGCTAAATTTTCGGAGAAATGCGCAATTAATTTATTTTAATAATTATATATATATTATCTGACGTGTCCCTGTGTAATGTAAAGTAACGTAAATCTGTTGTTTTGTTCTGCAAATCGATCTGGCTGGTAATTAGAAAGTGACATCCTATCTTTTCTAAGGTTTGCTTTTCGGGCAAGCATTTGACTATTAGTAGTAAGTTTGGGGGTGATTTCATTCTTTCAGCTTATCTGTGAATCTGCTTAAGGTAATTCTCTAGAATTCCAGCGTACAAGTTTTTCACTGCTGAAATTTAGCGTATCAGCAGTACTTGACCTGCATTTGCCTTTGGTGGTGCTGTTGAAAGCTTAGACAGCATTGTGTCAGATCTAGCTACATCGCGTTTGCCACGTCACATCTAGGAGGTATGTCAGTGTGTGACGTCTGGATGTATGGTGACCCCCACTATCACTCTAGTAGGTATGTCATTGTGTGACGTCTGGATATATGGTAATCCCCACTATCACTCTAGCAGGTATGTCGTTGTATGACGTCTGGATATATGGTGATCCCCACTATCACTCTAGTAGGTATGTTGTTGTATGACGTCTGGATGTATGGTGATCCCCACTATCACTCTAGTAGGTATGTCATTATGTGACGTCTGGATGTATGCTGTTACCCGCTATCATTCTAGTATGTACGTCATTGTATTACGACTAGATGTATGGTGATCCCTCTATCACCTCTAGTAGGTATGTGATTCTGCGACGTCTGGATGTATGGTAATCCCCTCTATCACCTCTAATAGGTATGTGATTCTGCGACGTCTAGATGTATGGTGATCCCTCTATCACCTCTAGTAGGTATGTGATTCTGCGACGTCTGGATGTATGGTGATCCCTCTATCACCTCTAGTAGGTATGTGATTCTGCGACGTCTGGATGTATGGTGATCCCCGCTATCACTCTATGATTAATGTCAACTTCGATAACAAACATAGAAGGCTTATTTCTGGCTAGACAGAAAATTGAAGTGGGAAAATATATTAGATTATAGCGTCTCTGGGGGAAACTTATTCTGCCTGCAGTCTTAAAAGTGATCTTCTTCGGGGCATAGAACCAATTATGTATACAATACTCAATCATAGGATGTCTACTAAATAAACATCGTAAAAATCTTACATGCAGCGATCAAGTCTTACAGGAAACCGTAACGTCAGTAACACATGATGGCAACGTTCAGAATATCACTCACTATTATTGAATATCACATTCACAGTATCACATTACCCTCGGTGTCAGTCCGGCAGATGTGCCGTATGCGAGGAAGCCAACAATATTCTGTAGGCGTCCAGATCTGTTTACGTGATGTATCAATACAGGCTTAGATCATTGGTCCGCCCATCTCACCATCGCTTATGTAGGCGACCCCGTAGACATGTATTGGCATATGGCCACCAAAACGTCATTCTAAGTGTCAATCTATTAACTTAATGTAACTTAACGTTTTTATACTGGTTTGGGCGACTATGGAGAATCTGTAAACAACCAATTTCTTTATTTTCAGGCATGCGTACCCCATGTCTAGCCTAAAGACGTGTGCGTGAAATCGCTGCTTGCACAACCTCCCGACACAAAGTTCCATGTAGAATGTATGCGTTTCTGATCTGATTACACGCCATTCCATTGCTCTCTGAGTGACTCTCAACTTCTCGATATCTGCTTGCGCGAGTTCCACACTTCATATTCGTAAATCAATGCTGGAATGACTTGTAATTAAAAGTGTATGCTCGTGCTGTAGTTTCTTTCATTTCTTGTAGTATTGGCTTAAAGGAGTTGACTCTCCATCAGTTGACTGATTGTCTGGAGGTGGTCAATGGTGGAGAACCTTTTTCTCAATCCAAGATGTTCAGTATCTCATTTTTTGTGTATGAGAACAGTCTTTGAGGACTTCCACTGGTCAGGAATATGTTCCAAACAGGGGCATTTATTGAACAGCTTTGACAGATGAACTGCTAGAAGTTCTCCCCTAGCCTTAATGAGATCTGTAGTTATTCCATCTGATCCCGGAGCAGTGCCTGGTGTAATGGCATGCATGCTTTCGTCATGTTTAATCGGTTCAATTCCCCCCCCCCCCCCCCCGTCTGTTACTGCCAACCTTTTCGGGATATCAACCTGTGATGAAAAAAGGTCAATAGTTCACTGTCTGCATTCTTTTTCGATTATTCGTTTATCTGTTATGATGATGATGTTATTAGAGCATTAAGAAGAGCTCTCTTTTGTTGCATAGTGTTAAGGCCCTTAAAGATGCTGCTCTTGGTTTCAGCCGCTTTCATTGGTCTCTAAGTTCGATGTCTCTCAAAGTCGTTCTTAAGCTGGAGACGGATTTTAAGAATTTAGCACTCATAGTGCGATTCTGTCCAACATTCCTCTGACCTTCAGACATCTTCGCATGTCTAGTAGTTGTCTTGTTTGTTCCGTAATACGTGCGCACCTTTTGGATTTAGTAACAGTAGCAGCTTCAAAGAATTTATTGAGTAACGTAACAAGTTTGTGGAAGTGCTATGTTGGGGATCTAAAGATTTATCAATCCTGCTGATTGATTTGATCTACAAGTTTGTGGAAGTGCTGTGTTGGGGATATAAAGATTTACCAATCCTACTGATTGATTTGATCTACAAGTTTGTGGAAGTGCTCTGTTGGGGATACAAAGATTTACCAATCCTGCTGATTGATTTGATCTACACGTTTGTGGAAGTGCTGTGTTGGGGATACAAAGATTTACCAATCCTGCTGCTTGACTTGATCTACAAGTTTGTGGAAGTGCTGTGTTGAGAATCCAAAGATTTACCAATCCTGCTGCTTGAGTTGATTTACAAGTTTGGTACCTGTATGCGGTATTATGGCTTTATATTTTGCTTTTGATGGGAAAAAGGCAGGTCTAATAAGATTCTGATTGGCCTGTGGTCATTGCCTATGTCCAAACGATGTAGCACTTCTGCATTTGTATCAAACTTGCTATCGTTGCACATTACATAGTTGTTTCCGCCTGTGTACGCTAGTTTGTAGAATGACACGTCCACCTTTTCCCGAAAGGTCCTTTTGTGGTTTGTTATTTTTACCAAAATAGAGGTACAAGACAACATTAAGAAATGCAAAGTCCTAAATGTACATTGAAACGACGACCGTCAACTGATAGGGCACACTGTGGATCTTACAGTGTAGTTTGATATATAAGGCCTTCTTATGACAAAGGTGGCAACGCCGAAACACGACCCGAGACTTCATTAACTCTGACGTCAGCCAGTTGTAATACCGATATGAGCCACCAGTCAGCCTGAAGACTTTTTGTTATTGTTAATTTTACGTGTTTGCCTCGCTAGTTTCTACTGGTGGTGGAGCTCGTTCTCCACTGCAGACCGTAGTCAATTTGGCGATATTAAGACGCATAAACCAGTGCTTGGATGCGTGTGTATATCTGTTTGTACCTAGCCTGGTGTTTCCGTGATGTTCCTCCCGTTGTTCCTCGCCTTTTGATGATCTGATCCTCTTGTTGTCCTTCGTAGGTAGTTGGTTTCTATTTTCATTTGTTATTCTTTTCCTTGGTTTACCCTGTCGGGTTTCCGAGGCAAAATATGCACAATTGTTTTTCTGGGACCATTTTGTAAATGAGTGTCTTTATTTTTCTTCATAATTGATCAGGACTCCTTTTATTTATTAATTAATTTTTTTCCTGATTTTTTGGGGTTTTTTTTTTGTTCGCCTTATTTCTCTCTTTTCCAAGCCGGTGTGGTGTGCGTTACACTGTGGTTTTTGTTTTGCGCCTGTCGGTCCAGTGCATCCGACTTCAGCATGCATTTTATTATAGGGTCTGCTTCCCATTGCATTTTCTAAGAGTTTGCTTCCCCTGGGTAACGGCCGATGCTGTGATGGAGATCGAACCCAGCACCTTGAGCTTGTGAGCCGTGTCCCTTAAGCACTAGCCCACGCCGTCCCCTTTTTCCTGATTTAAATATATATATATATATATATATATATATGTTTGTCATTTTGTATATATTTATTTTCTTTTAATATCAAATCTTCCTATATTTATAAAACATTGTTAAGATGTAATGTAGTGAGGTGATTGGTTTATTCAAGTCCTAAAATAGCTAAGTTTATATTGTCAAAATTAAGGAAAAGATTAATATGTGGTAGTCATTGCAGAATTCAAGTATCATATGTCGCACAGCCTCCACTGTCCAAGTCTACCTCACCTACATGTTGGTAATCTTGCAAAATATTGGGTCTGATTGATTCGGGAGGAATATGGGACAACAATCAAGGTTAAAGACTAGATCAAGACATCCCATCCAGAAGGGAAAGGTGAGGCACGCTCCACTATATAACAGGTGTTAAAGACACAAACTGTCATTCCAGCAGACACCCCAGCAACCATACTACCATGCCAGAAGACGCCCTAGCAACAATACTACCATGCCAGCAGACGCCCTAGCAACCGCACAACTGGCCAGCAGACGCCCTAGCAACTATACTATCATGCCAGCAGACGCCCTAGCAACTATACTATCATGCCAGCAGAATACCTAGCAACCATGCAACTTGCCCACAAGTGGCTAACAAGAAGATGAAGAAAACTAAAGCAGAAAATTTAACCTCTCTTGCTAAAATACAAAAGAGCAGTTCTCAGATAACCTTAGATATAGACAAAGAAAAACTCAGACGTTCTAAAATGAGATGACATGGAACAAAATCGACACGCAAATATGTTTAGGGGAAAGAAATGACGCTTCTTTGGCCACATTTAAAGGCGCGAGGGGCTAGTAAAAGACAAGATGTACGAGAGGGTAAGGTAACTGTACATCGGGGCAAGATGTACAAGAGGGTAAGGTACCTGTACATCGGGGCAAGATGTACAAGAGGGTAAGGTACCTGTACATCGGGGCACAGGCAGGCTGAAAGGAAAGTTGAACCAAAACGGCAATGGTATTCTGGAGGTGACGGTAATGGAGACGATAATGGCGAATTAATCAAAGATCTAGAGTCTTATTGTGAGACAATGATGAGATCGGCGATCTCCAAAGGAATGCTACATGATGATAGCAATCATAGTAGAGTATCTCTCGAAGTTAGACGTCAACATCGAGTACTCGTGGTCGCCGGTTCAATTCACAGCGGAGCTCAAGATTTTTTCAAGTGGACTTTTTAGTATTTCACCGGATCTCTGGGTAGTAGAGATCAGCTGCCTGTGTAAAGTGTCGCGCACGTTAAAAATCCCTTGACAGTTGACAATTTAAAATAGTAGACTTAACAGACGCTGCTCGAGAAAAACTCAAAATGATATAACAAATCTACGCAATCTATTTCTGGATCCTCGCCGGTGCTACGGTGTTCGTGTGTTGTGCTGAGATTCTCCAAAAATATGGAGACGAACGGAGCTCTAATTGGTTAAACCGTGGCCAACTGTAATAGAAAACCGTATACGATAACGTTGATTCTTCAACTAAACTAAACTAAACTATAGTAGAGTATCGCTTTGAGGATTTCTCGCCCAAATTTGAAATTTATTTACTTGGTACTTACCATATTGCTAAAGGAAAATTGAAACTTAAAAATGAAAATTCTTTTTCATATGAAAACAAATAAGTGGTATCCATTTAAATTTATTGCCTCTCTTATTTTAATCTCAAGCTCAAATAAACTCATTGACAGATTGTGGGTAATTGTAATGCGCTAGGGTGCAACAGCTTGGAATATATTTCTTTTTTCAAAGAAATAAACTACTAATCTTTGAAGATTTCCTTTTCTTTTTACGTAAGCATATATTGATTCTGTTAGTTAATCCAGGGGCACTGACTGGAGAGGAAAGAACATAACTAATGTGTCTCTCTCTATCTGTGTCATAAGAGGCGACTAAAGTGAGTCGTGTACGGGACATCATCATCATTATCATGTAGCATCTCCTTTATAGGACGTCGCTCCCATCACAGTCTGTCTGAACGAAACTCGTTCCCTTGCCAAAACTCCAGCCTCCGCCAAAGTCATACCTAAGCATTCCTGGATATCTTGGTGCCATCGTCTTCTTAGTCTACCCCTTCCTCTTTTGCCTAGCCCCATATCTGCCATCACTGTTCTCTCGAGCTCGGTGTATCTCTTGATGTGACCAAAGTATTTGCATTTTCTAGCCAAAATGGAATTGATAAACCAGTTCTCCTCTATGCTCAACTTTTGCTGAATGTCTGCATTTGTCTTCTTTTTTTTTTGCCCAGGGTATTCTAATGATATTTCTGAAACATTTTGACTCGACGGATTCGATTCTTTGTCTGGAAGTTTTGGTAATCGTCAATGATTCGCAGCCATACGCTGCCACAGGAAAATTACAGGCTCTCAAAACTTTTACCTTTCTCGTTTTGTTGGTGCTCTGCCATAATTTCTTTAGGCTGTTCAGTCTCTGCATTGCCATAGCTAGTCTTCTGATTTCTTTCGAGCAGTCGCCATTTTTGTCAATTCTGGAGCCCAGATATTAAAATGCGTGACCTGGTCTATTTCTTCACCACCCAGTGTAAATTTATACTGACATTGGGTTTTGTCGGTGGTCATTATCTTTGTTTTATTTATGTTTATAAACAGGTTTTGATCTTTAGCTGCTCTAGCTCTTCTGCACTTCTTGATAGTATCACTGTGTCGTCTGCGTATCGTAACTCTGGAATCTCGTACTCGCCAATCGTAAATGGATCGAAACTTTCATTTTTCTCGTCTTCTCGAACATTTCTCATTATACATTTCGCATATATGTTGTACAGATACGGTGAGAGGTTACATCCCTGTCTCATTCTATTGTGTTCTGCAAACCAATCTAATGTTTGCCTAGCTACTCGGACAGCGGCTTGTTGAATTTGGTATAATGTTTCAATGAGATGAATAATATGCACAGGAAACTCCATTTCCGTCATTATGTTCCACAGATGTTGATGTTTTACCGTATTGAAGGAGTTGGTGTAATTAATGAAACATGTGTACAGGTCTACATTAAACTCTCTACATTTTTCGTAGATATTCCTTAAATTGAATATATGGTCCCTGGTCCCTCTGTCGTTCCTAAACCCTGCCTGGACTATGTGAATTTCAGATTCAAACTGTTCCCCTGTCCTTCGTATTAGGGTTCGCAAGAGTATCTCGCTAGCGTGGCGGATCCGCGCGATGGTTCGGTAGTTTGTGCACACCTTCAGATTGCCTAATACAAGCAGGAGGGGAGGCAAGTGCTCGAGCCTATCACGAGCTGTGTAAACAGATATGGCACAGAGTGACCAGAAACATGGAAGAAAAAATCTATGTTCCCCTCCTCAAAAAAAGAAATGGGACTACTGAAGATAAAATAAAGTTCAAATTACAGCAGAATCTATCATTAGACAAGCATGCAAAGCGATTAAGTGCATTATTTCTAATGATAGCAAACTGTAATAGTTTACTTTCTAAATGTGCTCAATTGTAATAAGTCAACATTTTGACCACAAACATACTGACCATAATCACTCCCCCTCCCTTACGTCAGGGTCAGGTCAAACATACCAGCCATAACCCCCACTCAACGTCAGGATCAAGGAAAACACACTGATAAAGACCTCCATCTCACGTCAGGGTAGAGGGAAATACACTAATCAAGACCCCCCCCCCCCTTCACCCCAATTCAGGTTAAGGTGAAACACACTAATCAAGTCCGCCCACCCCAATTCAGATTAAGGTGAAACACACTAATCAAGTCCGCCCACCCCAATTCAGGTTAAGGTGAAACACACTAATCAAGTCCGCCCACCTCAATTCAGATTAAGGTGAAACACACTAATCAAGTCCACCCACCCCCCCCACCCCCCGCACCCCCACCACCCACCCCAATTCAGGTTAAGGTGAAACACTAATCAAGACCCCACGATCATGTCCACGACGTACGCATGGATACTAGTTCGTTACACCAGTCTAACCAAGCGATGTGGGGACGGACACTGCTGTCCCCCGTCGTTGGAAGCTACTGAGAACCCCTGTTTTGCACCAACGTATCCACCCCCCCCCCCCCCCCCCCCGGTAATATAAAACGATCGAACATAACCCGCTTCCAGCGAATCTCTCATCGGGAGTGGACAACTCAGCATGATTATCTTATAAAACAACAGATCTATATTATATAGCAGAACAGGGAGAAATAACTGGCGCTGAATCATCCCCATAAAAGAAAGACAATAGACTACACGGAACGTAGTCTACTTCATGGTAATATGGCAGGGTTCGATTACTCTGTTTTATTCTGACAGTTTCCGGTCCAGATTCTCAGAGGGTGTGTCATGTTTGCTTGGAGACGGGATTGTTGCTGATTATCCCCTTCACCGTGTCATGTTTGCAGATGTTGTCAAGGAAGGGACAGTCTGTTGGTTGTGGATACTAGAGTGGATGTCAAGGAGCGGACAGTCTGTTGGTTGTGGATACTAGAGTGGATGTCAAGGAGAAGACAGTCTATTGGTTGTAGATACTAGAGTGGATGTCAAGGAGGGGACAGTTTATTGGTTGTGGATGTCAAGGAGCGGACCGTCTATTAGTTGTGGATGTCAAGGAGGGGAAAGTCTATTAGTTGTAGATACTGGAGTGGATGTCAAGGAGGGGACAGTCTATTGGTTGTAGATACTAGAGTGGATGTCAAGGAGGGGACAGTATATTAGTTGTGGATGTCGATGGAGGGGACAGTCTATTGGTTGTAGATACTAGAGTGGATGTCAAGGAGCCGACAGTTTAATGGTTGTAGACAGTGGATCTCAAGGAGGGGACAGTCTATTAGTTGTGGATGTCAAGGAGAGGACAGTCTATTAGTTGTAGACACTAGAGTGGATGTCAAGGATGGGACAGTCTATTGGTTGTGGATGTCTAGGATAGGACAGTCTATTAGTTGTGATTGTCAAGGATGGGACAGTCTATCAGTTGTAGATACTAGAGTGGATGTCAAGGATGGGACAGTCTATTGGTTGTGGATGTCTAGGATAGGACAGTCTATTAGTTGTGATTGTCAAGGATGGGACAGTCTATCAGTTGTAGATACTAGAGTGGATGTCAAGTATGGGACAGTCTATTGGTTGTGGATACTAGAGTGGATGTCAAGGATGGCACAGTCTATCAGTTGTAGATACTAGAGTGAATGTCAAGGATCGGACAGTCTATTGGTTGTGGATGTCAAGGAGGGGACAGTCTATTGGTTGTAGATACTAGAGTGGATGCCAAGGATGGGACAGTCTATCAGTTGTAGATACTAGAGTGAATATCAAGGAGGGGACAGTCTATCAGTTGTAGACACTAGAGTGGATGTCAAGGATGGGACAGTCTATCAGTTGTAGACACTAGAGTGGATGTCAAGGATTGGACAGTCTATCAGTTGTAGACACTAGAGTTGATGTCAAGGATGGGACAGTCTATCAGTTGTAGACACTAGAGTGGATGTCATATATTGGACAGTATCAGTTGTAGACACTAGAGTGAATGTCAAGGATGGGGCAGTCTATTGGTTGTAGATACTAGAGTTGATGTGTGGTAAGACTAGCAAACTGTTGTATTTATCTTCTGTTCGCCACCAACGAAGGGCATGGTGACTACTGCAGCTGGTGTTATACTCAAAGCAAAGCCAAAGAGCTGGATGTTTTATTGTAGATTTACTTGCAATAGTGCAGTTGACCTCATTTCGTCTCAATCACACATACATTTTTTCTACCAGTTTCTCTATAGTATGAGCTTAGTGTCTTGCCATCTTTTCTCTTTCTGCTTGCTAATTGAACTGATTAGGAAGACAACTCACCTCTACACCTCACGGTAGAAGAGGAGCGACTAAGTAAAGGAAGACAACGTTAGTCAATCAGGGCGATTTGAAAAGTTTGACCTCCAGCGCCATAGATTGCTGCGTGTTCGTGTGGCAAGTCCCATATTTCGACGAATCGATAGTCGATGGAGTACGGCGACAGCTGTCTGTTACCCCCTAAGTAAGAAGAGACTACGGGAAAGACCACACATGCGTTGTTCAGTCTCTCTTGATGTACGTGCAGCATTAGAGATGCCTTTAGAGTGGTACTTGCCTAAGACAGGGTCCGCTGGAGACAAAGTTGGGACCCGCAGCTATGCTGAAAAACGGGTCATCAAGATCAAGAATTTAGACAAAGTAGGGTGTTCAGGTGCATATTTTAAAATAAGAACACACAAATGAATGCAGCGAAAAACTCATTGAAGTCCAAAATGAAAATAAAGCACTGTTCAGTCCCTTATATTGTACAGCTCTCAAACACGGAGAATAACACGACAAGCACGAACAAAATGGGTGTCTGAAATAGTCTGATAATATCACTAGTCGGGAGCTGTTGGAATGTTCCAGGCAGATATCAGTTGACCGTGACCTTAGGAGAATCCAGTTGGTGGCGTTACCATATAATCTCTGAACTGGAATCCCCTAGTGCAATGGAAGTAGGGGCCGATCAAAACACACACGAAGAAGAGAGCTAGATACAAACATACATAAAGCAGGAAGGGCGTGCACAGATCTGGAACAGATGACCCAAGACAATAGAACTGGCGTGTATTGCATGACGACCTGTCCTCCCCAGGGAGCTGTACAGTTTTGATTAACTGATTTATTGATGAGAAGCATAGAGTTACAACTACAACTGGCCGGCTTACGGGAAACCTATGTCAAAACATGAATGTGTTACTGTGGAGGTAGTGTCTGTGTCGTAATATTTTACATAATGAGGCATACTAGCACCATACACAACCCTCGTTAGCCGTCTTTGCGGCATACGTATAAGGTTACAAATTATCTGTTATTTGTTTTATGAGACTTGCAAATACATGGTCGGGTTTTAATATCACATGGGTTCTTTTCCGTGTTGTCGGCGTTCTGTTCGCCTTGTTCTTCGTCGTTTTCTGTTTTTTCATTCTCAACTTTGTCTTCTAATTCTTCGTCTTTATCTTTTTCTTCACCTTGTTCTTTTTCTCCTTCAAATATGTCTTTTTCTTTGGCTTCATCTTCTTCTTCCTCTTTTTCTCCTTCTTCCACAACCTCAACTTCTTCATCTGCTTTTTTTCTTAATCTTCTTCTTTTGTCCTTCTTCATCTTTCCTTCTTTTGCTTCGTCTTCTTCCCCTAATTCGTATTTGTCTTCATCTTCTTCTTTTTGTCTTCTCCTTTTACGCCTTATCTGTCATCATCTTTTCTTTTTACCTTATTGTTCTTCTCTTCTTCGTCGCCATTTTCTTCACCCTTTGTTTCGCATTTTCTTTTCTTATCTCCTTTGTTTTCTTCCTTTTTTTGCAATTTACCTTTTCTTTCTTCTTATTTTCCTATTTCTATTTTTCCTATTTTTTGTTCTCCAATTTTTTAGCACATCGTCTTCTCTCTCTCTTCATTCCTTCGTACATAACGTAGAGCCATTACGCTGCTTTACACGAACCTTGAGCCAAAGCACTTGTAAAAGGGTTTATGTGATTTTGTTATTGAAATTACATTTAACTTGAAAGAGCTAGATATGTACCGAGTTATTTTCTGCAGTTTTGTGTCTGCATCAGAGATCATAATATGCTCGCTGACAAACTGGAAGCAGGTTGTACCAGCTGGTTAAACATTGTTATTAGCGTAGCAGAGCAAAGCTCTCTCTTCTAACGGTAACGGCAAAGGTATGATGTTCAACTTCCGTTATCAGCACGCTAGAGTTGACCCAGCAGTAAAGTAGTTAATTTGTAAATGGGTAACTGACCTGCCGCTAGGATAGGAGAGACAGCGAGGAAGGGACCTGACAACCCCGCCTCACATAAGCTGTGGTTACGTATAAGCAAGTCTCTAACACGTCATCCCTGGCGGCAGTTTTTGCTTTGGAACATTACATGAAGACGTCCTAACTCATTACCTTGCACACCTCACCATTGACACGGTCAAATGTTTTCTCAGTGTGGCCTAGTCTACTGCTTTTGAAACGGATATTAAATGTTAGGTTAATGTAAAAGTTGTAACCAACCAGCGGTAAACAAATACATTTTAACCACTCAAGGCCAGGCGCAGTAAATTCATTAAGACCACTATCTCTCTTCCATGTGGCGTTCCGTGGAAACAGGCAGTTTTCAAGGCAGTATGGATGACGAGATGGGGATCGACGTGATACCCGTAGTAGTAAGCATCGCCCAGAAGAAGCCAAGCATAGCACAACAGCCAGCAGAACTGTGGCCCACTCTCGGGATGTGAAAAAAGCAAATACAACCCGCCAATATACGTCCTTTTCAGGACGCACAAAAGGGTAAACTTACTCATTATGGGCATTAAACAACAACAACAGCAAGCATTCATAAGTCACATCCCCAGATAGGAAAGTGAAGTAACAAGCTCACCGCGAACCATGTATCTCCATGTGACGGATGCGAGTCGCTGCAAAACAAGTAATGAGTGAGATGATTCTCTCAACAAACCGCTCGATCAAGCGGCATCATTAGTCGAACCTATCTCACAAGCATCTGTTACAACCATTATCTCACAAGAATCTGTTACAACCAATATCTCACAAGAATCTGTTACAACCATTATCTCACAAGAATCTATTACAACCATTATCTCACAAGAATCTATTGCAACCATTATCTCACAAGAATCTATTGCAACCATTATCTCACAAGAATCTGTGACAACCATTATCTAACAAGAATCTATTGCTACCATTATCTCAAAAGAATCTATTACAACCATTATCTCACAAGAATCTATTACAACCATTATCTCACAAGAATCTATTGCTACCATTATCTCACAAGAATCTATTGCAATCATTAAACATATACCTAATTCGATCCAGACAAATGTATAGGCCTAATTAGACTTTTAATTTCCGTGCGTCACTAATTTGTCAACAGTAAATTGATTGGCTGATTCAATCACGTGATTCTCGCGCAAGGTGTCAGAAGACCAGGCTTCAGTGTTGAAACAATATTTTTTCCATCTTCCTGTTTGTTTGTTTTTTTTAAAGCTGATCACTATATTACTTTCTAGTATGGTATGAATAAATAAATATTTGGGACCGGTAAACAGCTGCTGTTTGTTTATTTTCTTGCTGTGAGTGTCACCAATTTGCATAGTCATAGAGCGAGCTCATTTTGTTTTTTATCAAGAAAGCGAGATTATATTTTGTACGAAAAGAAGCGTATTTCTATCTTCTATCTTCTATCTTCATCTGACAAAACTGTGTTTTCAATTGGAACGGCAGTCTAGTGCCAACATTCTGATTATGACGTTATTTTAAGACAAGCTCATTAAAAAAATATCTCAGTAGAAAATTAATCAAACGCTTAAATGCATTCTTCTGTTTAAGAAAGATATGAGCGGGAGAAGAAGAAGAAAGTTTAATGGGGATGTGTGCGAGAATGGATAATCTTGAAATGTTAATCTGCTGTTGTTTATTTCATATTGTACAGTTCAAGGGGCGGGAAGATCTTCTGCTCGCGTCTGCCAGTATCTTATTAATGTCCCTTTCCTGAAGTTGGTACTACACACGCAATAGGCCGTAACGATTGTCTCGCGACAAACATATCATAACTGATGTTGTGATTGATGTTCGACCTGTAAAAGGATTGTTGTTAATATGTTCATTGACTAGACTGTGAAGGTCGATTTCTTTAGTTACTTGTGAGATAATTTTAGCAGGAAATGTACTTGAACAAGGGAGATATGTCTTCAGGTGAATGGCAAATAACTAACTTCATGGGATGTTTGCCTGGTATCTAGATTTGATGGGATGTTTGGGCTGGTATCTAGATTTGATGGGACGTTTGGGCTGGTATCTAGATTTCATGGGACGTTTGGGCTGGTATCTAGATTTCATGGGAAGTTTGGGCTGGTATCTAGATTTCATGGGACGTTTGGGCTGGTATCTAGATTTGATTGGACGTTTGGGCTGGTATCTAGATTTGATGGGACGTTTGGGTTAGTATCTAGATTTCATGGGACGTTTGGGCTGGTATCTAGATTTCATGGGACGTTTGGGCTGGTATCTAGATTTGATGGGACGTTTGGGCTGGTATCTAGATTTCATGGGACGTTTGGGCTGGTATCTAGATTTGATTGGACGTTTGGGCTGGTATCTAGATTTGACGGGACGTTTGAGCTGGTATCTAGATTTCATTGGACGTTTGGGCTGGTATATAGATGTCATGGGACGTTTGGATTTGTATCTAGATTTCAGGAGACGTGTCGGTTGGTATCTAGATTTCATGGGACGTTTGGGCTGGTATCTAGATTTCATAGGACGTTTGAGCTGGTATCTAGATTTCATGGGACGTTTGGCTGGTATCTAGATTTCATCGGACGTTTGGGCTGGTATCTAGATTTCATGGGATGTTTGGGCTGGAATATATATTTCATGAGACGTTTGGGTTGGTATCAAGATTTTATGAGACGTTAGGTTGGCATCTAAATTTCATGAGATGTCTGGATTGTTTTCTAGATTTCATGAGATGTTTTAGCTGGTATTTAGATTTCATGGGACGTTTGGTTTGATATCTAGATTCCACAGGGCGCTTGGACTGTTAACTAGATTTCATAGAGCACCTGATCTGATAATTATACTTCATGGGACCCCAGAGCTGGTAACTAGACTTCATTGGACCCTTCATTTGGTAACTAGGCTTCATGCTGTCTTTGTTAATTAACTTTAATTCATGAGGTTACGGGCCATTGTCTTGTCTTCATGAAGCCCCTGAGTCATTGACTTGTCTTTATGCGGCCCATGGGTCATTAAACATGACTTCATGTGATCGTGGGTCATTGACATGACTTTATGCAGCCTATGGGTCGTTGACTTGTCTTTTTATGCGGCCCTTTCTGCTATTGACTTATCTGAATGCGAACATTGTGTCATTGACGTGAGTTCATGCTGTATTTCGATAATGAACATGACTTCATGAAGTCTTTGATAATTATCTTGACTTTATTAATCATTAAGTCATTGACTTAAATCAGGAAACTCTTGGGGAATGCCACCAACTAGCAGTACACGTTATAAACGTTAAGAGTGACCTAGGCCACATTGGAAACCGTATGGAATGGAATTCAATCTAATGCAACCGAACTATGGATTTTTAACTACAGTGCGAAGTTGGCCATATTAAATAGAACGAATGCGTGCTTGTTCGTGACCAAACTTATATTAAATGATTCACTCTATCATCATTTGAACCTCTGGCTCGACGTTTTAATGTAAAACTCAAAACAGTATCACTTAATTGTCACGTATGTGATGTCAGAAACAGGATGAGGGACAGGCGAGGGATTAGAACTCAAACAAAAATGGTCTACGCCTTTTATATACGCGTGAGGAAATGTACTTGAACAAGGGAGATATGTCTTCAGGTGAATGGCAAATAATTAACTCCATGGGATGTTTGGGCTGGTATCTAGATTTGATGGGACATTTGGGCTGGTATCTAGATTTGATGGGACGTTTGGGCTGGTATCTAGATTTGATGGAACGTTTGGGCTGGTATCTAGATTTGATCGGACGTTTGGGCTGGTATCTAGAGTTGATGGGACGTTTGGGTTGGTATCTGGATTTAATGGGACGTTTGGGCTGGTATCTAGATTTGATGGGACGTTTGGGCTGGTATCTAGATTTCATGGGACGTTTGTTCTGGTATCTAGATTTCATGGGACGTTTTAGTTGGTATATAGATTTTATGGGACGTTTGGGTTTGTATCTAGATTTCAGGAGACGTTTGGGTTGGTATCTAGATTTCATGGGACGTTTTGGGCTGGTATCTAGATTTGATGGGACGTTTGGGCTGGTATCTAGATTTCATGAGACGTTTGTGCTGGTATCTAGATTTCATGGGACGTTTGGGTTGTTATCTAGATTTCATGGGACGTTTGGGCTGGTATCTAGATTTCATGGGACGTTTGGGCTGGTATCTAGATTTCCTGGGACGTTTTAGTTGGTATATAGATTTCATGGGACGTTTGGGTTTGTATCTAGATTTCAGGAGACGTTTGGGTTGGTATCTAGATTTCATGGGACGTTTTGGCTGGTATCTAGATTTGATGGGACGTTTGGGCTGGTATCTAGATTTCATCGGACGTTTGGGCTGGTATCTAGATTTCATGGGACGTTTGGGCTGGTATCTAGATTTCATGGGACGTTTTAGTTGGTATATAGATTTCATGGGACGTTTTGGTTTGTATCTAGATTTCAGGAGACGTTTGGGTTGTTATCTAGATTTGATGGGACGTTTGGGCTGGTATCTAGATTTCATAGGACGTTTGAGCTGGTATCTAGATTTCATGGGATGTTTGGGCTGGTATCTAGATTTAATTGGATGTTTAGGCTGGAATATAGATTTCATGAGACGTTTGGGTTGGTATCAAGATTTTATGAGACGTTAGGTTGGCATCTAAATTTCATGAGATGTCTGGATTGTTTTCTAGATTTCATGAGACGTTTTAGCTGGTATTTAGATTTCATGGGACGTTTGGGTTGATATCTAGATTCCACAGGGCGCTTGGACTGGTAACTAGATTTCATAGAGCACCTGATCTGATAATTATTCTTCATGGGACACCAGCGCTGGTAACTAGACTTCATTGGACCCTTCATTTGGTAACTAGGCTTCATGCTGTCTTTGTTAATTAACTTTAATTCATGAGGTTACGGGCCATTGTCTTGTCTTCATGAAGCCCCTGAGTCATTGACTTGTCTTTATGCGGCCCATGGGTCATTAAACATGACTTCATGTGATCGTGGGTCATTGACATGACTTTATGCAGCCTATGGGTCGTTGACTTGTCTTTTTATGCGGCCCTTTCTGCTATTGACTTATCTGAATGCGAACATTGTGTCATTGACGTGATTTCATGCTGTATTTCGAGAATGAAAATGACTTCATGAAGTCTTTGATAATTAACTTGACTTTATTAATCCTTAAGTCATTGACTTAAATCAGGAAACTCTTGGGGAATGCCACCAACTAGCAGTACACGTTTTAACGGTAAGAGTGGCCTTGGCCACATTGGAAACCGTATGGAATGGAATTCAATATAATGCAACCGAACTATGGATTTTTAACTACAGTGCGAAGTTGGCCATATTAAATAGAACGAATGCGTGCTTGTTCGTGACCAAACTTATATTAAATGATTCACTCTATCATCATTTGAACCTCTGGCTCGACGTTGTAATGTAAAACTCAAAACAGTATCACTTAATTGTCACGTATGTGCCGTCAGTAACAGGATGAGGGACAGGCGAGGGATTAGAACTCAAACAAAAATGGTCTACGCCTTTTATATGCGCGTGAGACCTGCACCGTCCTTTGTCGTCATGTCGCAAAATTAAACCACTTCCACGTGCACTGCTTGTGGAAACTAGGGAGGAGTGGATGGTAGGACATAGAGCTAAATACAGATGTGTTATCTCGATCAGGCATGCCAAGTATACACACCATGATATGTGCAGCACCACTGAGAAGGTGTGACCATGTGGTACGCATGTAGGATCAACGTCTACCGAATGAGCTGCTCTATGGTGAACTGTAAAATTGCAAGCGAGCAAGCGGCGGGCAGCGGAATTGGTACAGAGACACACTTAAGAGATCACTGATCCAGTGCAAAATTAACCATGTAGACTGGGAGAGAATCGCCACCAATCGCACAGACTGGCGCAGCACTTTTGCGAAGGGTGTTCAGAGACGTCAGGTATCAATGATAGATGAGGTTATCCAGAGACGATCGTTCCACAAGTCTGCTCACATCAACCCTTCTTTAATCTCGGTTGAAATGGTGTTCTATTTCTTGTTCTTGAACTAAGTGCGACAGACAATTCAGGCTCCAATTGTCTTATTTAGCCATCTTCGAACTCATTCGAACAGTTGAATGGAACTCATTCGAACAGTTGAATGTTGACAAAGTGGTCCTCATCGATTACGATGAACGGGATCAAGATACTGAGCAGAAGTCAGCGACCCATACCTGACTGCTAGCGTCAGGGCCAGCGAACCATAGCTACCAAGACCCTTCTACACCTCCACCCGGTGATCCTAGATAACAGGCTGCAGCAGGGCAGACTGGCTAAGGAGAAGGGATCGAAGAGGGAATGCTAACCCGGTACTCAAAAAATGCTTGCTGAAGTCGGATGTGTTGGACCGAAAGGTTCAAATATCGCAGCCAAGCTGTAAACTACGACACAACGCATTCCGTTCTCTGGGCTACATTCTACTACTTAAGCCCCCTCAGGGTTTGGTAGTGAGAGATTGAGAACGAACGAAGAAGTAGAAGATTACGATGAACGAACAACAACCTTCAGTAGATGTTAACTGAAATCTCACGAATGTTATACCACACCGTTCGTAATTAGAAGACAACATATAATGACATACAACCATTTAACATGAGAGGATGGACATGTATGTTCGACGGATTATAGTGCCATAAGATGTTGTTGTTTAAAAATAGTTGGCATTTGTATTAACTGTAAGTTGATTAGTCAAGTTTGTATTAACACTTCTAGGTCGCATTTGTGAGATGTTCGTCGTCGTATTCTTCTTTTTCTTCATCTTTCATCGTTCTTTTCTTCTTCTTCTTGATCAATGTTTTTCTTCTTCTTATTCATGTTTCTTTTCTTGTTCTTCTTCTTTTTCTTCTTCTTCTTCTTCTTCTTCTTCTTCTTCTTCTTCTTCTTCTTCTTCTTCGTCTTCTTCTTCTTCTTCTTCTCCTTCTCCGTCTTCTTCTTCTTTCTTTTCTTCTTCTTCTTCTTCTTTTTCTTTTCTTCTTCTGCTTCTTCTTCTTCTTCAGCTTCTTCTTCTTCTCTTTTCTTTTTCATATTTCTTTTCTTCTTCATCTTCATCTCCTTCTTCTTCGTCGCTGGTTCTGAAAAAGGACGTTTCTGATTGTCTTTACAATGAGGCTGCAATTTATGCGTCTTTCGAGTCGACACATGCCATATCAGCGATATTATGTTGGTGACGGTTTGCCTTCCCTCTTCGATGTCCAATTTATGTTGCAGCCCGTTTCCAGGGCAGCCACTTGGAGACAGAAAAGCGCCATTTTGAGTTTTGGGTCACTGACTTTCATGCATGCAGCCTGCTTTGAACCGCTGGCCAATGTCAGCTCATTTCCTGCTGCATCTTTGACCAAGGAAGATGGTCTAAGGAGTTTCACCTAATGAAATAACCCCATCTTATTGATGGCATTTTCTTCTTCATTGTCGTCCGTTCTCAACATCCCGTTAGCAAGCCCTGTAAAGGGATTTGCAAGTAGGAATATGTTATCATGAGAACAGAATTGGTTGTGTCCTGTTGTTTCCAATACCTACAATGTAAGTGTTTACTTTTTTGTGCGCCCTAAAAAGGACGTTAAGTGGCGGTTTGCAGCAGCTTTTCTCACACCCCGCGCGTGCTGATGAAGGTGACCGGGGTCCTCCAGGCGGTGTTGCTATACTAGGCTTCATCTCCGTGTCGGTGCCTACAATGAGGATCACCTCGTTAGGCGGTCTGCCATGAAAGCACCTGGTTTTCAGGGAGGGCTACGAGGAAGCAGAGGTAACGATCTTATCCAGTATATTTTGTCTGACCCTGACTAACATGTCCGATCAGTATATTTTGCCTGACCCTGACTAACATGTCCGATCAGTATGTTTTGCCTAACCCTGACTAACATATCCGATCAGTATATTTTGCTAACAAGACTTTAATCTCACCTTGTGTCATAGTTTGCAGCTTGACTGCGATATTGTCACCTTTAGGTCCGACACATCCAATATTACCATGGAATGTTTGGGAACCGGATTAGCATTCCCTCTACTATCCCTTCTCCTTAGCCAGTCTTCCCTGGTGCAGCCTTATATCACCAGGTGGAGGTGGAGCAAGGTCATGGCAGCTCTCGGTCGCTTGCCCTGATGTTAACAAATTACTTTATTTCACTATCCGGTACAGCTCAACCCACTGAAGACATATCTTCTTCTTCCTTCTTCCTCGTTCGTCTTCATACCTCGACTTCAATGACTCTAGCGAAGGTAGCAGTCGACTCAAGGCTATGTATGCTTCCGCACAGCTTCTCGTGGAAGGACACTGGCTGTTGCCAAATGCTACTTCTTTTGTCGGTATACAGTGGACAGGACTGCAAACTATGTTCTGCCTTCATGGGGGCTGTGCCGCGGGCACAAAGGTCTGTAATGCCAATCTTGAACTTGTTGTACAGATGACATCTAAGTCTGTTGTGACCTGTGCGTAGCCGGAGAATTATCACCTGGTCTCGCCTGGAGAGTTAATGGTAGGAATCGTTTTCTATGTGGCCAGGGTGGTCTTTTTTCCATTTTGCACTGTACGTTGCCCTGATGAATGCTTTAAATTCATTGTATGTGCTTTCTGTATCACTCTACTGCAGCATTTCTCCCTCTCTGGCGAGTCTTGTCTGATTCCTCATTGCCTGGAATGTCGCAAAGGGCTGGTATCCACTGGACTGTGCTTTTTTCGAAGACTGGAACAGGCGTTTGAGCGAGTCTGCCAGAGCACCGAGTTCATTTTTGTGCTGGTTCTTGAGCGCCATTAACACTGCGAGGGCGTCTGTGAAAATGACCACTTGCTTTTCTGCCTGCTCCTTATGGTCTATAAGGATTTCAGCTGCTTGTCTCATGGCACTGGCTTCGGCACTGAAGTTGTTGCAGCGTCTCCCAGTGGCAAATGCTGCTGAGTATACTTTGCTTTTTAGTTTTATAGTGATGGCTTCTTCCCCGTTTCCAATGGCATCTTTGACTGAGCCATCCGTATAGGCGTGCGTCATGGCTGTTGGTGTAAATGTGTGTTTCATGTAATTTGTGAACTGAAGACATATGACGTTGAAACATGGCTCCAAAAGAAAATCTATCTTCAGTTCACTTGTGTCGTTAGACGTCGTGGTGAGGTGCGACATAATTTGTTTCATATTTTTTGGCAGGTGAAAATCCACTGGTGACTTACCAGGTCAATCCCAGCATCTGTTAGCCTCTGGCATATACGATCGCCTCTTTTTAAGATTGGTGAAGGTAGAAGCGTAAATTATAGTAATGTAGATTCGCAGACTGCCAGGCGCCATATAAGCCGCTCCGCTAACCATATAACCAAGACCTATTGTTATGGCCACACATTCCACTTTTTTTCGACATATTCTCTGTAGGGCGAGAATCCCTAGAATAATTTGAGCAGATTTTTAACTTGAATTTTGCCCGAGCAGTGGCCGTTAGGCCTACTCTTTTCGATTTCCAACTCCTAAGATATTTTTAACGTACGCGCCACTGCATACGGGTGTCTGATCTCATTACTCAGAGATCAGTGGAAATATTTCACCGAGATTTGAACCCGCGACCTCCAGCACCCGAGGTGAACACCTTAACTCGAGACCACTGGGTTCCCCAAATAACAAAATATAACCTACTTATGAAAATGCCCCATGATTTCGCAAAGAACTCATTATGTCTGCAGAATTCTTTTTCGACATGGCAAGTAAAATTTCAAAACTTCCACCAGAGAACATATTCAATTTCTGAAAACTAAACATACAAATTTGTGAACTTTCCGTGCGCATTACGTAAAGCAGATTTGCAACCTCGTCAGTTTTATGAAATAGGAACCCCTCCCCAGTGATATATTCGCTCCTGCAGCGTCAACAACGCTCCGAGGAAGATTCTGATGGATGCAAGGGCTCGACAAGGTAACAAATGAACATTTATTGGAGAGAACAGGGCAACGACAGACGAAACAGGAAAAATGTGGGGCTGGATGAGTCACACGCAGCGAAATCCCCAAGCCAGTATGTTCAGGCAACTATATCATGGAAGTCCTAGGGGAAGAGAAGACCAAAGAACACAATGAGAAGAAACATTGTGGACCACACGCGAAAATCGGTGAAATGATGAAGTGAACAAGGAGTGATAGATACAGGACATGTCTTATTGAAGGGAGTTGGTTGATGGCCTTTGCTCGCTAAGAGGAGAAGCAAAAAAGAAGAGGGGGGAAACAGAAGAAGAGGAGGAATTGTAAGAGGAAGAAAAATGGGAAGAGGAGGTGGTAGAGGTAAAATCAGAGAAGTGTAAAAAGAAAGATGGGGAGAGGAAGACATGGAATGGAAGATGGGGAGGGAAAGCAGCAGGGAGAAGAGGATGAAAAGAAAGAGGAGGATTAAAAAAAGGGAGAGGAAGAGAATAGGACTAGTAGTAGAAAGAAGAAAAAAAAAGAAAGCAAGAAGTTTAAGGGAACGAAAAAAATAGAGAAGAAGAAGAGGGAGAAGAAGGACAGGGAAAGGGAGATGGAGAGAAAGTGGGAAAAAGAAAAAGAGGGAAAAAGAAATAGAAAGGGAGAGAAGGTGAGAAAACAAGAAAGTGAGAACTAGAGAAAGCGAAAAGGTGAGATCGAGACAACTAGAGCACGACAAAGCGAGAGAAAGAGAGAAAGCAAGAAAAAGAATAAAGAAAAAGAGAGAGGGAGAACAAGAAAGAAATTGAGAAAGAGAGGAAAAGAAAAATGAGAAAAAGAGAAAATGAAAATAAATAAAATAAGAAGGAAATCAAAGAAATGAAAGAAGTGAAAAAAAAATTAAGGAAATGAAGGAAAATCAGCATAAGAAGAACAAGAGAGAAACATGAGTATGTAAAGAAGTCAAAGAGATTACCATGAATTGGTAAAGTAAAACTGGTGCAATTTTCCTTATAATTGTAGTGTAACTATTGCAATGTTGTGGAGACATCGGATATATCAAATATCTGTGCAGGTTTTCAAGCAGAGCTGACTTTAGGCCATCGAATTTATTTGAATGCATATGGTACATAAACAATTGTTTCAACGGCTCTTGGGTCAGTAATTTGACTGCATGGGACCTTTAGATCATGAACTTGACTACACAAGACCATTGGGTTAATAACTTGATTTAATGCGGTCTGGGGTCAGTAATTTGACTGCATGGGGTTATTAGTTGTTTAACTTAACTTCACGTGACCTTTAGGTCAATAACTTGACATGATGAGACCCTTAGGTCATTAACTTGACATTATGAGACCCTTGGGTCATTGATTTGTTTTCATGAGACCTTAGATCATCAAGTTCACTTTTTGCGCCTATTGGGACATTAACTTGATTACAAGTGGCCGTGATTAATTAACTTGACATCATGAGGCAATTGGTATAATTTACTTGGCTTTATTGCACCCTTTGTTCATGAACTTGACTTCGTGTAGTCCTTGGGTCATTAACTTGACCTGATGCACCCTTTGCTGATTAATTTAACTTTATTCTATGCGAGCCTTGCGAAATTAATTGAGAGGCATGTCGTAGACAAAAGCAGAGTGCAGCAGGAAATCAATAAACAAATCCGGTGGTCTGCCACTCATTACCAGTACTAAGACATCCACCAAACGAGAGACAACTATCACTGCCTTGATCGAGCGAAGCAAGTCGTCTCGTTCCGCATGAGACGGGACATAACAGATTGAATGGCCACTTACACCGGCTAAAATTGGCTCTATCACCTATCTGTATGTGCGGACAGGCAGCACAGACAGCCGAAAATATCCGGCAAGACTGTTTTATGCTAAGCCAATATACGTACTGAGCACTGACCCATGAAAACGAACCACCACACAAAGATGTTCGGAATTCTTGAAGAACTCTCCATTACATCAACATCTTCCAATATAACTGAACTCCAGTTGTAGCCATAATAAGAAGAAATGTGGCGAGCGAGGAGAAGCAGAAGAATAGAAAGACCGAGAAATTTAAACATTCCAATTGAGATAAAATAAACAGATGACCATCCGTACATTGATATCAACTCTCTGTTATCAGACATTGTCCACAGAGGAGGCAGAATAACGAAAGATACCGGCACGTGGAACAAGCTGGTTGTTAAGAGCGGTTTAGGTCATTGGAGAATACAGAGTGAGATAGAAAGAAATGGGACAGAATGTGGAAGCAATGTCTGGTATGGGATATAGACAGACATAATGTGGGAGCAATGTCTGGTATGGGATATATACAGACATAATGTGGGAGCAATGTCTGGTATGGGATATATACAGACATAATGTGGAAGCTATGTCTTGTATGAGATATATAGACATAATTGTGAGCTCAGGATTAAGTGACACATACTGACCAAGACTCAATATTACGTCTTGATCAAGTGGCCCACACTGACCAAGACTCAATTTAGCGTCTTGATCAAGTGGCCCACACTGACCAAGACTCAATTTTACGTCTTGATCAAGTAGCACATACTGACCAAGACCCTACCTTGCGTAAAGATCTCGTGAAACGTACTGATTAAGACCACCATAGCTTACGTCAGTGCCAGGTGAAACATACTGACCAAAACCACACCTCACATCAGTGTCATGTGAAACATACTGACCAAGACCCCCACCTCACATCAGTGTCAAGTGAAACATATTGACCAAAACCACACCTCACATCAGTGTCAAGTGAAACATACTGACCAAGACCCCCACCTCATATCAGTGTCAGGTAAAACATACTGACTAAGACCACACCTTACATCAGTGTCAAGTGAAACATACTGACCAAAAACCCACCTCATATCAGTGTCAGGTGAGACATACTGACTAAGACCACACCTCATATCAGGGGTCAAGTGAAATATACTGACCAAGACCCCACATTAGTTTTGGGTCAGGTGAAACATGTCGAACTAGACTCCACCTTATATTTAAGTTAGGTCAACAGTACCACAGCTTGCGTCAGGATGAAGTGATTAATATTGACCAAGACCCCCACCTTTCACCAGTGTCAGTTGAAACATGCAGACCAAGACCCCACCTTTCACCAGTGTCAGTTGAAACAATGCAGACCAAGACCCCACCTTTCACCAGCGTCAGTTGAAACATGCAGACCAAGACTCCACCTTTCACCAGTGTCAGTTGAAACATGCAGACCAAGACCCCACCTTTCACCAGTGTCAGTTGAAACATGCAGACCAAGGCCCCACCTTTCACCAGTGTCAGTTGAAACATGCAGACAAAGACCCCACCTTTCACCAGTGTCAGTTGAAACATGCAGACCAAGACCCCACCTTTCACCAGTGTCAGTTGAAACATGCAGACCAAGACCCCACCTTTCACCAGTGTCAGTTGAAACATGCAGACCAAGACCCCACCTTTCACCAGTGTCAGTTGAAACATGCAGACCAAGACCCCACCTTTCACCAATGTCAGTTGAAACATGCAGACCAAGACCCCACCTTTCACCAGTGTCAGTTGAAACATGCAGACCAAGACCCCACCTTTCACCAGTGTCAGTTGAAACATGCAGACCAAGACCCCACCTTTCACCAGTGTCAGTTAAAACATGCAGACAAAGACCCCACCTTTCACCAGTGTCAGTTGAAACATGCAGACCAAGACCCCACCTTTCACCAATGTCAGTTGAAACATGCAGACCAAGACCCCACCTTTCACCAGTGTCAGTTGAAACATGCAGACCAAGACGCCACCTTTCACCAGTGTCAGTTGAAACATGCAGACCAAGACGCCACCTTACATCAATGTGTGATCAAACATACTTACTATCCTTACGTCAGGGTATAGTGGAACATACAGACTACAGACTTAGACACCCATCTAACGTCATTGGTCAGGTGAAAAATACTGACTTAGATTCCACCTTAGTCGGAGTGAGGTTAAACATACTGACCATGACCCCTACCTTGCGTCTTCGACATGCACCTGGAAACCGGCCGTTGTGTTACAGTAGTCTGGCAAATGACATGGGAATCGACACAACGATCCCAATAGGGGCGACACTACTCATATAAACCAAAAAGGGACGGCGTGGGATAGTGGTTAAATGACCCAGTGGTGCTGGGTTCGCTACCTAGTCACAGCAATAGCCGTTACTCAGAAAAAACAAACCCATAGAAAATGCGGAAGGAAACAGACCCTTACATAAAATCGATGCCGAAGTCGGATGCACTGGGCCGACGGGCGCTAAATAAAAACATAGTGCAGCACACACTGCCATGGGGAATAGAGAAATAAAGCGGGCGCAACCGAATGTATGTTTTGCATTATACTACAGCAAAGAGAATCGAGATCCTTTTAAGTAAGGTACGCCTCGTGAATGAAGAACAGCCACTGTAAACTGGTACCACAGAAACGGAGTCAAGAATTAAATAAACTCAACACGACGAACCGTCAACAAGAACATCAATCATCAGATAATTCAGTGTTCGTATATTTGAAGCAACATGAATACACGAACCTATAGTACCATATCAGTTCAGTTCAGTTCATCCCGTAACCGATCAGGTCGTTGAGGCACACCTGAAGACACTCCAACAACTCTACGCCATTGACCTGTCTGATGCTGCCAGTCGTGCATCACCGGGACAAAGGTTTGACCACACAGTGATATTGTCTGTCCATCTCGTCATTGGACGTCTCGCCCTCTCTTCCTGGTACGGAACCATGCCTTTGTGAATGTGTAATTCTACTGGACCTCGTGACATGACGTGACTAAGCTATCTTTTGCCTTTTGATAGCTGTGAACAGATCATCAAAAGGACCAATTGCGTTTTTTTCCACTCTTCGTTATACGTTCGTGACACGATCCTAATATGTAACATTTAAGAGTCTTCTAAATCACCTCATTTCTAATACATTTATTCTGCACTGGATATCCGCTGTAATGGTCCAAGTCTCACAGGCATTCAAAAATAGCACCAATGAGCGCATTAGTTTAACTTTTATGCTGAGGGCGAGCCGTTTATCCTGCCATATGGGTTTCAAACGCGTAAGCGTCGCTGCTGTCTGTTCTTTTCTGACTCATATCTCAGGCTGCGAGCCCTCGTCACTGATCAGTGATCCCAGATACTTGAACCGGTGTACAACTTCGAGTTCCTGACCATTTCCTGGTATCACAGATTTAAATTATTCCGTGTTATTATTAGTCATCAGCTTTGTTTTCTCTGGATGTATCTCCATGCCATAGCCCTGCACCGCTCTGTCTAATCTACTAATCAGCTCCTGGAGTTCTGTTTCCGTGCCTGCCAGACCATCTATATCATTTGCAAATCGTAGGTTTTTAATTGTCTTGTCGTACATTCTGACACTATGTCCCTCTAAGACCGCATCCATTAGTCTTTTCAAGAATATATTGAAGAGTGTTGGAGAGTGTAAACAACCCTGTCTCACCTCAACAGACACTGAAGAGTGTTGGAGAGTGTAAACAACCCTGTCTCACCCCAACAGACACTGAAGAGTGTTGGAGAGTGTAAACAACCCTGTCTCACCCCAACAGACACTGAAGAGTGTTGGAAGTGTAAACAACCCTGTCTCACCTCAACAGACACTGAAGAGTGTTGGAGAGTGTAAACAACCCTGTCTCACCCCAACAGACACTGAAGAGTGTTGGAGAGTGTAAACAACCCTGTCTCACCTCAACAGACACTGAAGAGTGTTGGAGAGTGTAAACAACCCTGTCTCACCTCAACAGACACTGAAGAGTGTTGGAGAGTGTAAACAACCCTGTCTCACCCCAACAGACACTGAAGAGTGTTGGAGAGTGTAAACAACCCTGTCTCACCCCAACAGACACTGAAGAGTGTTGGAGAGTGTAAACAACCCTGTCTCACCCCAACAGACACTGAAGAGTGTTGGAAGTGTAAACAACCCTGTCTCACCCCAACAGACACTGAAGAGTGTTGGAGAGTGTAAACAACCCTGTCTCACCTCAACAGACACTGAAGAGTGTTGGAGAGTGTAAACAACCCTGTCTCACCTCAACAGACGTGCGGAACCATTCGCCTAGTATTCCATCTACAGAAGCTGCACTTGACGCCTTCTCATAAAGGTTCTCAATTACCTTCACAATATTACTATTGATCTTGTAACGCTTCATTGTTGTCCATAGCACCACTATGTTGAACACCTTTTTGAAATCGGTGAAGACATGATATATGTGTTGTTGATACTCTAAGTTTTTATCATTCAAAGCGCAGTTTATATATCTGCTCAGTGGTACTTCTTCTAGATCTGAACCCTGCTTGCTCTTCGGCAATGATATTCTCTGCATGCAGTTTTAATCTGTTGATGATTATTTTTATGAGAACTTTGCTAGGATGACTAATGGGGCTAATTGTTCTATAGTTCTGACATATTTTTAGGTTCCCTGATTTAGGCAGCGGTAAAACCAATGATTTTGTCTAGATGGTTGGTCACTCTCCTGTCCGCCAAATTCTGTTTCAGATTTATGTTAGGGCCTCAATTATTACCTCGCCTCCCACTTGTAGCAGCTTTGCTGGGATATTATCCACACCCACAGCTTTCCCCTTCTTTAGCATCTTCATCGCTTCTGTTATCGGTTGATTCTCCTATCTTGTTATCGGTTGATTTTCCTCTCTTGTTATCGGTTTTCTCCTCTTGTTATCGGATTCTCCTCTGTTGTTATCGGTTGATTCTCCTCTTTTGTCATCAGTTGATTCTCCTCTGTTGTTATCGGTTGATTCTCCTCTCATTTTGTCGGTTGATTCTCCTCTCATGTTGTCAGTTAATTCCCCTCTCATGTTGTCGGTTGATTCTCCTCTCTTGTTATCGGTTGATTCTCCTCTGTTGTTATCGGTTGATTCTCCTCTTTTGTCATCAGTTGATTCTCCTCTGTTGTTATCGGTTGATTCTCCTCTTTTGTCATCAGTTGATTCTCCTCTGTTGTTATCGGTTGATTCTCCTCTTTTGTCATCAGTTGATTCTCCTCTGTTGTTATCGGTTAATTCTCCTCTCATGTTGTCGGTTGATTCTCCTCTTTTGTCATCAGTTGATTCTCCTCTGTTGTTATCGGTTGATTCTCCTCTTTTGTCATCAGTTGATTCTCCTCTGTTGTTATCGGTTGATTCTCCTCTCTTGTTATCGGTTGATTCTCCTCTTTTGTTGTCGGTTGATTCTCCTCTCTTGTCATCAGTTGATTCTCCTCTATTGTTATTGGTTGATTCTCCTCTTTTGTTGTCGGTTGATTCTCCTCTCTTGTCATCAGTTGATTCTCCTCTATTGTTAACGGTTGATTCTCCTCTCATGTTGTTGGTTGATTCTCCTCTAATATATTCGTTTGGGTGGGGGGGGGGGGGGGGTCGAAAGAATTGCATTTCCTGGGGTACCTCGACCCTCATACTTCTGTCATTCATGGCAGTACTCTATCCAAAGAGTCCGAATGTTTTGGGCTTCAGGGAGACATTTCCTACTCTTGTCCTGAATCGTTGTATTGCGACCTTGTATAGGCCTTACTAGGTCCTTGGCTATTTTGATATGACCCCCCCCCCCCTTCCTTGGCATCGTTTCTTCCCAGATTGTGTTCGATATCTGAGCACTAAGCAGTTATCCATTCTGCCTTGGCCATTTTGATCTTGGCCTTTATGTTTCCATTTATCTGTTTCCATTTATCTGTTTCCATTTATCTGTTTCCATTTATCTTTCTGGATTTTGTAATCCCATCCGGGGTATTGTTTTTTTTTTGTTTTTGCGTTCGCCTTATTTCTCTAATCCCAAGGCGGTGTGCTTTACACTGTGG
Organism: Ariolimax columbianus; assembly: GCA_036924085.1. NCBI lineage: Eukaryota > Metazoa > Mollusca > Gastropoda > Stylommatophora > Arionidae > Ariolimax > Ariolimax columbianus. Next base: position 61,121,983 of record JAVGWX010000005.1, on the reverse strand, counting down.
TTTTTAATGTTGCGCCTGTCGGCCCAGTACATCCGACTTCAGCACGCATTTTATGTAAGGGTCTGCTTCCGCCTGCATTTTCTAAGGGTTTGCTTCCCCGGGGTAACGGACGGTGCTGTAATGGGGATCGAACCCAGCACCTTTGGCTTGTGAGCCGTACCACTTAACCACTACGCCACGCCGTCCCCATCTAGGGCATTCTTCGACCTCTTTATTATCTGCTCTTGTCACATAACACGAGTATTTCATTTGTAATCTATGCCTTCTTCTTTACCCTTCGCTTCCATATGATCTCAGTTGCCGTGGCTATTAATTAACCATCGTGATGGCGTGCGACACAAACTACCAGACCTATAGACAACGGGAATATGACAGCTCCATTTTGACAAAGCATCCGTCCATTCTTCGCTTCTGATTCAGACTTTCCCGGTCAAACACAACATCCCTTTGGTTCACTATGTTCCCAAATGTCTTGACACGGCTCCTTGCGATTTTGGCTGTTCTTCAAAAGGAAAATTCTGATAAAAAGGACCCGATTTGAGCTACGAGAAGACATTAGGTGGAATGCGCCAAACCAGGAGTACTCCATTCACAAAGAGGTCTTCATGAAATACTTTCAACAATGGCGGGACCACTGCGAGAATTGTGTGGAGTTCCAAGGAAACTAATTTAAGGGGATTAGGGTTTCAAACCTCCAGGATAGTAATTGTATTTTTCCGGCTCAAAGCTCAGATACTTTTTGAACACATGTTGTAGTCATAGGACGAACAAGATGGTGATTTATTGGCGGTATTATAAAACACACTAGAGAGACATGGACTGAAATAGCGGCTATCACACATATATCACAGGAAAGACGTCTGCGCCTTCCCACGACGTCTCCTGGCGTCAGTTGACGGATGAGATGTAAAAGATGTTTCCTCAAACCCCTTAATGACCAAATCGATGGTTGAAGACGCTCTCGTGTGGTGGTCGAGATCTGCGAGGAGGGAGGGAGGAAAAGGAGAGAAAAAGAATGAATGAGAGAGACTGAGTGTGAGAGATAGAGAGAGACAGAAATATAATTACAGACGGAGACAGAGATAGAGTTTGGAGGACAGATAGACAGGGTGAAAGAGAGAGAGTGTTTCAGAGAGTTAGTGCGTGCGTGTGAGAAAGAGTGTGGAAGTGATAGTTACAAAGATAAATAGTGTGTGAGAGTGATAGTGAGAGTTCAGGAAGAGTGAGTGTTAAAGAGAGAGAGAGAGAGAAAGAGAGAGAGAGAGAGAGAGATTATGTGAAAGAATGTGACATAGAATATGAGAGTGAGTGAAAGTATGAGTGTCAGAGAGAACGAGATAATGAAATGGAAAAATGAAATAATATGTGCAATTTTGAGAGAGAGAAAGTCAGAGAAAAAGTGTTTGAGACGGATGAAAGTGAGAGTTGGAGAAAGTGAGGGATAGAAACTTATATATATATATATATATATATAGAGAGAGAGAGAGAGAGAGAGAGAGAGAAAGTAAAATCAGTGCTCCCGGTGGAGAATGTCGTAAAAGTAAACTCAAACTGGTTACTTACACCAAAGTCAACGAACGTGAGCTGTCAAAGACCCTATTCCGCCTCCAAACGGTAGTCATGGAATCAGACTGCAGTAGTGCACTCTGGTTAAGCGTATAGGGATGGCAGGGGGAAGGCAAATCTGCTACCAAAAAAAAGCTGAAATCAGATGTATCGAGCAAAAAGGGGCATTTATCGCAGCTTCGCTGTAAACTTCGATTCAACTTCCTCTTCAGGACAACCGCATATAAAGAAAGAGAAGACAAGAAAGAAGAGAGGAAGAGGAAGAGAAAGAGGAGGAAAAGAGGAGGAAGAGGAAGGTGAAGAGGAAGAAAAAGAGGAGGAAAAAGAGGATGAGAATAAAGAAGAAAAGGAAGAAGAAGAAAAAAAGGAAGAGGAAGAAGAATAGGAAGGAAGAAAAAGAGGAGGATAATAATAAGAGGAAGCTGAAAGAGAAGAAGAAGAGGAAGAAGAAAAATAATAAAGAGAAGAAATTAGCACATGTCACGAAATGAATAGAAACTCAGAGGGCGGTAAACAAGCAAGCCGCCAACAAAGACCTCAGACACGCCACTAGTGAAAGCACTTGGGAAACATCCACTGGATAGCAGACTGGAAAACTACCACTTTATAAACGTGGAGAGTAGATCCAACACAGATCCAGCAAAATCCAACACAGATTCAGCACAAATTGTACAGTATGCTCCTAGTTAAATATTATTAACTTTGTGAGCATGGCAGGGCCGGGCTATGGTTGAGCAGGGAAAGTGTGGGCTTTGGTTGAGCAGAGCAAGGTCTGGGGGCTTTGGTTAAGCATGGCAGGGCCGGGCTATGGTTGAACAGGGAAAGTGTGGGCTACGATTGAGCATGGCAGGACCGGGCTATGGTTGAGCAGGGAAAGTGTGGGCTATGGTTGAGCAGGGCAGGAATGGGCTATGGTTGAGCAGAGAAAGTATGGGCTACGGTTGAGCAGGGCAAGGTCTGGGGGCTATGGCTAAGCAGGGCAAGTCGGCTATGACTGAGCAGGACAAGTCTGGACTATGACGGGACAGGGAATGCCTGGACTATAATTGGACAGGACACGTCTGGGCTATGACTGAGCAGGACAAGTCTGGGCTATGACTGAGCAGGACACGTCTGGGCTATGACTGAGCAGGACACGTCTGGGCTATAACTGAGCAGGACAAGTCTGGGCTATGACTGATCAGGACAAGTCTGGGTTATGACTGGACAGGGAATGCCTGGGCCATAATTGGATAGGACATGTATGGGCTATGAATGGGCAGGACACGTCTGGGCTATAACTGGGCAGGACAAGTCTGGGATATGACTGAGTAGGACAAGTCTGGGCTATGACTGAGCAGGACACGTCTGGGCTATGACTGAGCAGGACAATTCTGGGCTATAACTGATCAAGACACGCCTGGGCTATGACTGGACAGGGAATGCCTGGGCTATAATTGGACAGGACAAGGCTGGGCTATGACTGGGCATGGTATAAGTTTAAAGGCATACTAGGTTTACTAGTGAGCTAGTAGCTAGTACAGCTGCTGGGAACATACAGTCGTGGATCAGAATATGGTTGCAATATAGTCATTTTTCTCTCCTCTCGGGTTTTTTATTCAAATGCGTGTCCCCCACAAGGGGATAAGGATGGTAGTACTGAAACTTGGACGTATGATTCAATTATATTTAAATGAGAAAACGTTGCATTGTCTTTAACCATACTCTCTCGATCTGAGCTACTTGGACCAGAAGCAAGAAGTAGTCGAGACTAATTGAGATGATGCTTTTGTTGTTGTAGTTGTTTTTGTTGTTGTTTTTGCTGTTGTTGTTGTTGAATTCTCATAATGAGTAAGTTTACTATTTTGTGAGTCCTGAAATGTACGTTACGTGGTGAGTTGTTGTAGCTTTCCTCACATCTCGAGCGTGCTGATAAAGGTGGACCTAGGTCCTCCAGACAGCTGTGCTATACTTGGCTTCATCTGAGTGCCTCTCACTACTACGAAGATCTCTTCGATCCACCATCTCGTTTGTAAGGCTGCCATGAAAACAGTCCGTTTCCTGTGAGAACTGCGAGGAAGTCGGGGTGAGGATCTTGGCCAGTATATTTTGTATGACCCTGACAAACATATCTGATTAGTGTGTTGTGCCTGAGCAGACATTAATCCTTCTTCCCCGACGACGAGATAACATTGGATACATAGTCTTCCTCGAGATTTACTCCCGATACGTTTTTGACAAACATGTAAGCGGCATGGAGTAACGTCAAGTTCTAAATCACCGTGCACACCACTCTAACAGTGAACTTACCTGCATGACAAGCCGGGATAAGATGGATCTAATTAACATGAACCAGTATCCAATGCTCGTGCATACAGCAGACTCCAGATCTAACAGAAACGTATCGATGAAAGTGCAAATTTCAAAACCGTTCAAATCTTACAGAAACAAGATAGCAACCATCTTGGATAGGTGACCTGCCTAGATGCGTTGTTCTTTTTTCAGGTGCTGCTCTATTGCGCACTTGTTCAGGTGCTGCTCTATTGTGCACTTGTTCAGCTGCAGCTCTATTGTGTCCTTGTTCAGGTGCAGCTCTATTGTGTCCTTGTTCAGCTGCAGCTCTATTAGGCCCTTGTTCAGCTGCAGCTCTATTGTGTCCTTGTTCAGGTGCAGCTCTATTAGGCCCTTGTTCATGTGCTGCGCTATTGTGCACTTGGTAAATACAATACACAGTACGGTATGATGCTGACCCCTATCATAACCTATTTTAGGCGCTCTGACTCACCGGTAAAATCCCTTTGAAGCGTCACATTCCAGTGGCAACTAAATAACGGAGCGCAGAGAAACAACACAATTTCATGGTACAAAACACAACAAATTACTCTTGCGAGTGATCCTTTCACAGAGTGCAGCCCTGAAACCAACTGCATATCCATATTTGTTACTCGAACACGCTTTTCTAGTTGCACTGATAATTGATACATGGAAGTTCCGTTATTTAGTCAGCCGTGTAATGTGACGTTTCAATGGGATTTCTCCGTGAATTAGATGACCTTTAAATACATTTGTGCTCTACTGTGTCGTTACTAAATTTAACATAGAGATCCCTTGTGAGCCGTGTAAGGTATTAGTACACGTTAGAGCCAATAAGTTACAAAGGCCAATTGTAAGCGAAGGTACTTGCGTTCTAATTCTCCCTAACAGTTCCCTGAGTTCCCATCTTTGGTATCTAACAGCTAACGGGACATTCCATTTCGTGTTAAGGGAAGATCAGGTCGATATAATTTTATTTTAAATAAATAAATAATGACTTAGATAAAGATAGAAGTATACAAATGATTGTTATATTCAGTTTTGTGATGGGTTAAGGTTAGGGTTAGTGTTAGGTTCAGGGCTAGGGTTAGGGCGACGGATAGGATTAGGGTTAAGGTTAGATAACATTGTTGTTATTACAACCTCTGGTAGCGTGGATAATGCCATGCTGCTGTAGAAACTGGATGCTACTGTTTTTATCATGGAAAAACGTTGACAGACTCAACAAACCCATTACTAATACGGCAGGAATAAGAGTGAGCAAAACAGGAAGCAGTAATTCTCGTCTGTTCTCGCAGAATATTTTACACCCCCGACAGTTAAAAAGTGGAATATTATGTGACGTCACTAGCTGAAATGTGATGCTAACTAAGAGAGGTGTTGATACACTTACAAAGTCGGTACAACAAAATACAAGCTGGGATGTCATTGCGCTGTGTTGTGAGCAACCAAAACCAAGGGCTTGTTGCGTGAATTTGGGTAATGCTGTCCCTAGGCTTGGCTCGCGATGCGGAGTTAGTCGGATTGTGCATACCAGGAACCTCGTGATGAAATGACACGTCTCACAGTGTGTGTGTGGGGGGGGGGGGGGGGGGGGGGGAGTGAAAAGATAAATACAAGAAGGATGTGAGAAAGTGGTGAAATGTGCGTGTGACTGGGAGGGGGGGGGCGGGGGAAGTGAAGAGATAAATACAAGAAGGATGTGAGAAAGTGGTGAAATGTGCGTGTGACTGGGAGGGCGGCGGGGGAAGTGAAGAGATAAATACAAGAAGAATGTGCGAAAGTGGTGAAATGTGCGTGTGACTGGGAGGGGGGGGGCGGGGGAAGTGAAGAGATAAATACAAGAAGGATGTGAGAAAGTGGTGAAATGTGCGTGTGACTGGGAGGGCGGCGGGGGAAGTGAAGAGATAAATACAAGAAGGATGTGCGAAAGTGGTGAAATGTGCGTGTGACTGGGAGGGCGGCGGGGGGGCGGGGGAAGTGAAGAGATAAATACAAGAAGGATGTGAGAAAGTGGTGAAATGTGCGTGTGACTGGGAGGGCGGCGGGGGAAGTGAAGAGATAAATACAAGAAGGATGTGCGAAAGTGGTGAAATGTGCGTGTGACTGGGAGGGGGGGGCGGGGGAAGTGAAGAGATAAATACAAGAAGGATGTGAGAAAGTGGTGAAATGTGCGTGTGGCTGGGAGGGCGGCGGGGGAAGTGAAGAGATAAATACAAGAAGGATGTGAGAAAGTGGTGAAGTGTGTGTGTGACTGGGAGGGGGGGGGGGGGAAGTGAAGAGATAAATACAAGAAGGATGTGAGAAAGTGGTGAAGTGTGTGTGTGACTGGGAGGGGGGGGGGAAGTGAAGAGATAAATACAAGAAGGATTTGAGAAAGTGGTGAAGTGTGTGTGTGACTGGGAGGGGGGGGGGGGAGTGAAGAGATAAATACAAGAAGGATTTGAGAAAGTGGTGACGTGTTTGGGAATGGTGACATTGAAAATACAGTCAACGCCAGGTACACTAACTAGTATATTGTTGTCCCTGATGAAGGCCAATTGGTCGTAACGTAGGTTTTGTTTGTGTTCTTGTCTCGGTGCGGTATCTGACCATACCCATTTTAAAATATTGATTGAACTTAACTTTAATCAACTTTAACATTATTTTTGTTTCATTTTTTTTCCCCCCACTAACTAGTATACGACAGCGCGCGGTTTTCGTCTGATGTATTCATGCACGAAAGGCAAAAAGGCAGCGAGGCGATTTCGTCAAACCCCAGTGGGCCCACTGTGACGTATTTGTTAGATAGGCCTGTTATGTCTACCTGGCAGAAAGCTTAACGCAACACCCTTGTTTGCAGACAGTGCTTGGATATTATTGATTCCTCTGTCCAGTTTGTTCTTGGCATTCATCTTCCGGCGTGCTTGTTAAGGCAATGTGCATCTACCCACAACTCTCAGCGCTCTTTCTATGTCAGATATAGCACCCGGCATTTGCTTGCCCGTAATTGCCCGAGGGATCTATGTGTGACAGAGAAAATCGTGGAACATCGGCCGAACTGGGAGCATGGCGTTAAAGACGTCAAACATGCAAGGTGCGTTCTAGCCACATCTAGGAAAGGAGACTGCTTGTGTGTGAGTGTGTGTGTCAGTGGGTCAATGTGTGTCAGTGAGTCAATGTGTGTCAGTGAGTCAATGTGTGTCAGTGAGTCAATGTGTGTCAGTGAGTCAATGTGTGTCAGTGAGTCAATGTGTGTCAGTGAGTGTGTGTGTGTCAGTGAGTCAATGTGTGTCATTGAGTCAATGTGTGTCAGTGAGTCAATGTGTGTCAGTGAGTGTGTGTGTGTCAGTGAGTCAAATTGTGTCAGTGAGTCAATGTGTGTCAGTGAGTGTGTGTGTGTCAGTGAGTCAATGTGTGTGCCATTGAGTCAATGTGTGTCAGTGAGTCAATGTGTGTGTCAGTGAGTGTGTGTGTGAGTGAGGCGAGATGAATCGACTTCCAAACTGTTAGGATTGATGTTAAAAGATACGACTAACAGCGCTATGTAAAGTTTGTGTTGTAGATGGCTCCCTGTTTGTAACAGACCCGAGAATATGACAATTGACTTACTGAAATTATGTTCTAAGACAATTTTTTTCCAACCACCGGCATGCCACAGAAATGTCATGCCGGTCCGCGAGAAAGTTATTGCTGCTTAACCCCTTCACGGAAGACATGAACTTACGTTCACTTAACCCCTTCATGGAAGACATGAACTTACGTTCACTTAACCCCTTCATGGAAGACATGAACTTACGTTCACTTAACCCCTTCATGGAAGACATAAACTTACGCTCACTTAATCGTAGCTAAAAATAAAACCCGATAGAGTTATCTTCTCATGTCACTATGGCATCCAAACAAAATGCAGTTATTGTCTCCATTGTGGTTATCACTGGGATAGGAATTTCCGAAATATAAATAGTTAAAGAGCTTTACAATTGTTGGTTGTATTTCCGACTACTTATTTGTGTGAAAAGACTTGCTCAGTCTGTCAGGAATCCAAATCAGACAAAGAAATCTTCTTCTTCTTCTTCTTCTGCGTACACAGTCAGACAGTAACCATTATTTTTTTCGAGAAAAGCGGCGGTCATCCTGAGGCTCTCGCCACTGCCATAGAGCTTGTCTTGCAGTTCCACTGGTAATGGCCACATCTGCTCTCTCTGATCCTCGTATGTCGGGCAGTTCTGCAGCAGATGTTCAGTGGTCATTTTACCAGTACCGCACGGGCATTCGTCGGTACACCCTATCTTCAATTTGTTGAATAGGTGGTACCTCAGTCTGTTGTGGCCAGTGCGAAGTCTAAAGACAACTACCTGCTCTCTTCGGTTCAACTGGTAATAGGCATCGTTTTTGGTGTAACCAGTATGTTCGGTTTCCCATTTGGTCATGTATCTGGCTTTGATAAGCCGTTTTGACTCTTCGTACGTCATACTGGTATCTGTTTGTGGTAGTCTTGCACCTTCTTTTGCCAGTCTATCTGCCTCCTCGTTGCCTTGGATGTTGCAGTGTGACGGGACCCACTGTACCACTACCCTTTTTGGTGCGGACTGCTGGCACAGTTTGCAGAGTGCTGCTCTTAAGTCATTAAGCTCAGTGTTTTTCTGGCTTTTTAGCGCTGTGACTACGGCGAGAGCATCTGTCAGCAGGACTATATGGCTCTCATTTTCACTGTGTGTCACCATTTCTTCCACTGCCACCCTCAGTGCCTCTGCCTCCGCTCTGAAATTGCTTGTGTACTTACCAGTAGCGAATGACAGTGTTATTTTTCTGCCATTTGGTAGGTTCAGGAATGCTCCTGCCCCTCCGTTCTGTGTAGTGTTTGTTACAGAACCGTCGGTGTATGCATGGGTCCAGTCCATGCTTGGGTAGCTTTTCGTTATGAAGCTTAGGGTAGTGTCTCTCCTTTCTTTTTCAGTCTGGCAGTTTTTGTTTGCAATACCTGGTATATTTTCTACCACTTCTGGAAATATATCCTGCCTCCAGGTAGGTTTTCGAACAGTAGTGATGGGTTTTGGTGTTGTTAGTGCGTTTATGGGATCTTCGTGCATCTTTGCTTTGGCTATTTCTGCAAAGTTTCTCCGCTTTAGTTTCCCATTTCCCAAATTGTTTAGTCTCTGGTACATTGGGTGGTCCGTCAGTCTTCGGAGTTTCTCTGACTGCAGCTGGGCTCTGCAGTCTCTTCTATCGGTCATGGATTGCAGTTTTGTAATCTTTTCAAGTTCTACAATTGGCGTTGACTTCATGCCACCTGTTAATTCTCATGGCTTGGTTTTGAAGTTTGTTAACTTTATCGAAGTTCGCCTTCGCTGCTGTTGTCCATGCCGCAATGCCATACTCGAGAACTGGTCTCACTCTTCCAGTGTACAGTTTCTTTAGTATGCCTTCGTCTGCTCCCCAGCTTGTGCCAGCAAGTTTCCTCATGATTGCCATTCTTTCTCTGGCTTTCATTCGGTTTCTCTCAATCTGACTTTTCCATGTCATGCGCCGATCAAATGTGACTCCCAGATAGGTTGGGTAGACAAAGAAATCGAATGGATTCCAATGCAGCGCTTCGTTCTCAGAAACAAGGCTGTAGCCCCGGTTATCAAATATTCCAATAAATTAAACAGCAACCGATTGTGTATAAACCTTTTTTGAATTAAATATTACTTTCTCAAAAACGTTATATTATAAGCATGTGTATTTACTGTTCGGTTTCTGGTTATTTTAAACACATAAAGTAGTTTTTTTGTGAAAATAGTAGATTTAAAAACGTATACAAAAATAGTATACGAATAACGGTGCCTATTGTCACCGATTCCCGAAATTTTCTCCAAATTGTCAAAAAATAGTTTGTAGACAATACCCCATATATGATACAGGAATAAAATATAGTTTCAGAAATAAAACCCCATATATAATTCAGAACAAAAAAAATAGTTTTAGACAAAACTCCATATATGATTCAGGAATGAAAGATAGTTTAAGAAATAATACGCCATATATGATACAGGAATACATGAAAGTTTAAGAAATAATACCCCATATATGATACAGGAATACATGAAATTTAAAAAATAATACCCAATATATGATACAGGAATACAAGAAAGTTTAAGAAATAATACCCTAAACAATATTAGAAGTGTTAAGATGGAAGATTAAGTACGTTATGTTGTACCTATTATATTGTCCCCATCCACGATAGTGTATTCGGACTTGAATGAGAGCTTTAAACTCTCTCTATAGTAATGTGTAACCGAGACGCTCCATTTCCCCTCCTGCACGCGACAATTGATCATGTCTCATTCTCTGTGATTTCACAAAGAAAACAACTTAGCCATTGTCTGAACAATGAACTTAATTAATCATGCAAATAATATGGAGGCTTTAGGATGGCACCTTGTTGGTTTATGTTCTCGTGTAAAACGTCATTGTTATTTGTGTTTCAGCTTCTTCTTCTTCTTCTTTTTCTTCTGCGTTCTTTCTCAATCTCCTGCTACCAAGTCATGAACAGGGAGAACTGAATGCGTTGTGTCTCTAGTTTACAGCTTGATTGCGATATTTGCACCACTCGGTCCGACACATTCGTAGTGTGTTTCAGCTAATTGTAAACTTAGTCGTTCACATTTCTGTACAAATTTGCCAAAAGACCTTTTCCGCCGTCACTCTACCATTTTATTTTCGTACTGTCATCAAGTTCAATGGAGGTGCGTTTGGCTGATGGATTGTCAGTTTGGCTTACAATCTCATGGTACGAGGCTCAAATCCCGTCGCGCTCTGGTTGATAGGCTGGGCACGCCGTGGTGATTTTATTCATGATATGACTACTTCTTCTTTTGGAACTAGCTGAAAATGGGTACCTGACCATCTTAGATGAAAATTTCGGAGCCAACGCAGTAGCTACGGAACGCGTGATTTATCGGCAGCAATTTCGTGTAATGAAAGGAACTGACCACATATGGAGACGCCTTCAGAGGGAAACACAGGATTGGTTCAGAGGGGGATCGGGTGCTTCGAGCATCATCTTCCGGGTCAAATCTTCGGACAGAGGTTATGAAAATATTCAGGTCCTGGTCAGAACAGAAGAGGAAGCCAAAAGCACAAACATCTGTCGGAGGTGAGCTTCGGTGGTGGTGGTGGTGGTGGTGGTGGGGGTGGTGGTGGTGGTGGTTAGGGAAATGGGCAGTCCCAGTCTTCGCTGCTTTGCCTTGGGTTACAGCAAACCAGGCTACAATTTACAGCTGGGTAGTTTGTAGCGTAAATCCAAAAGGTACCCAAGGCGAAACGAATAAGAACACATTTCAATCATGTCTATTACGACTCCTAATGAGTGTTGTGCATGATACTGGCAATCTCATCATGTAAAAAAAACAAGCATTAGTATTATTGTAACAGTTCCCGCCGGAGCAAGGGGAGTTTAGGATGCCTGAACATGTTAAAGCTTAAAGCTACATGAATGCATGTCAAGGTCACTCACTATCTCAGCAAAGGAGAACAGAGTTGGGTTAAGGAATGTGGACAGGTAGAAACTGACCACTGGCCTTCCGATTTTGGTAGGGGGAGATTGATTGACAGACGAAATTGGCAACGGGGCTTGCTGCGAGAGAATGAGTGACAGGTGTGCAAAGTGTTTCGTTCCAATTGGAATTGAAGATGACCATACCTGAGATCGATTGGTCAAGCTCTGGCCTTGCTTGAGGATATATAACTCGAGACAAAGTTTAGCTCAGAGGCTGGATGAGAGATGGAGAGTGAGGGAGAGAGAGAGGCTGTATGGAGGAGATTGAGAGAGAGACTGAATGTAGATAGTGTGTTTAACTCACCGACTTTAGATAGAGGAGCGATTGATAGACGGTTGGACGAATGTTTAGTGATAGAACAGGATCGCTCAAATAGGTGTGTGATTTTTGCATTAATAGATAATCTGAAAGTGTGTTTGTAAGCAAGGACACATTGTGAACGAGTTATGTCGAGATCGCCCGCCTGAGGGGATTTCAGTGAGGAAGAGTATCTGATAAGGTGTGTTGAAGACGCAGTTAAGGCGATGTGTGTGTGATGCAATTGTAAGGCAATAGAACTGGGTTTTTAGTTAGTTGGGAATTCCATCAATAGCTAATGCTTACAATTCCCGTTTTAGTAGAATGTTTAGTTAAGATATGTATTATATTGTGTTTGTAATTTCTCTACTCATTGTATGATATGAGTATGATATAATAAATATGCCACCTGCTGTGTGATATGTCATTTACTGAGTATGGTCATGATGATGTGGATGAGTGTGAGAATGTTCTAAGTTAGATCGCGGCCAGGGCAAGCAGAGGGTCTGTTACATTATAATCAGCTACGGGATGAAGACGCTGAGCAGCGCATGAGCTGCAGCTGACAGCAACACAGAGCTGCCAAGACCTTTCTACACCTCCACGTGATGATCCTGGATAACAGGCTGCAACAGAGCAGACTGGCTAAGTAGAAGGGATCGAAGAGGGAGGGAAACCCGGTACTCAAAAATGCTTCCTGACGTCGGATGTGATGGACTGAAAAGTGCAAATATCGCAGTCTAGCTGTAAACCACGACACAACGCATTACGTTCTCTGGACTACATTCCGCTAATTGCAAAGCTTTTTTCAGGGCTTGGTAGCGGGAGAATAAAGAAGAAGAAGAAGACGAATAATCAGCTACTGCAGAACGTCGGGTAAATGCTTCACTTGAGGGCCCAGCTGTAGTTAAAACCAATCCGTCAGAACGAAGTGAATATGTTAATGATTACAAGTACTAGACAAGTTTTTAATCAAAGAGACAAAGCTCTAACGGTGACCATTGCTTCAGGATGAAGCGGAAAGGTGACTATGTCATTAAGGACAAGTAAAGAGGATAGTGTGCATAACCATTGATATGAAACTACCAGCACTGGAAACGATCGTACACAGGCTTCCTGTAGGGTGTGCAGCAGCACAGGTGGCCCTGCATTTCAGTTGGAGTGATACAACGAGTAACATTGCAGAGAACTAGAACAAGGAATTGAACCAAACACCTATGGGATGTGAATATGTGAATATCATGAAGCAAGCCGCGTCTCCGCCAGGGTCAGGTGTGTGTCACGTGACTCACATATGAACAAGGGGGGGGGGAAGAGGGGGTCTTTATCAATATGGTTCTATTTACCCGTACGTGATGTGGGGTCTTTATCAATATGGTTCACTTTACCCGTTTCATTTTACTCAGAATGGATGCGTAGGTTTTGGACACTGTTTCACTTTACCTGGATGGGATATGGGACACGTGAACACTGTTTCTAATTAGGTGGACGTGTAATGATGCTTTTGAACACCGTTTCATTTTACCTGGATGTGATATGGGGCTCGTGAACACTGTTTCACTTTACCTGGATGTGATATGGGGCTCGTGAACACTGTTTCACTTTACCTGGATGTGATATGGGGCTCGTGAACACTGTTTAACTTTACCTGGATGTGATATGGGGCTCGTGAACACTGTTTAACTTTACCTGGATGTGATATGGGGCTCGTGAACACTGCTTCGATTTACCTGTCTTGAAAAATGTTTTGCCATACCTGGACGTGAAGGTAGGCTCTTGAACTTCTTCTTCATCGTACACAGTCAGACAGTAACCATTATTTTTTCGAAAAAAGCGGCGGTCATCCTGAGGCTCTCGCCACTGCCATAGAGCTTGTCTTGCAGTTCCACTGGTGATGGCCACATCTGCTCTCTCTGATCCTCGTATGTCGGGCAGTTCTGCAGCAAATGTTCAGCGGTCATTTTACCAGTACCGCACGGGCATTCGTCGGTACACCCTATCTTCAATTTGTTGAATAGGTTGTACCTCAGTCTATTGTGGCCAGTGCGAAGTCTGAAGACAACGACCTGCTCTCTTCTGTTCAACTGGTAATAGGCATCGTATTTGGTGTAACCAGTATGTTCGGTTTCCCATTTGGTCATGTATCTGGCTTTGATAAGCCGTTTTGACTCTTCGTACGTCATGCTAGTATCTGTTTGTGGTAGTCTTGCACCTTCTTTTGCAGTCTGTCTGCCTCCTCGTTGCCTTGGATGTTGCAGTGTGATGGGACCCACTGTACCACTACCCTTTTTGGTGCGGACTGCTGGCACAGTTTGCAGAGTGCTGCTCTTAAGTCATTAAGCTCAGTATTTTTCTGGCTTTTTAGCGCTGTGACTACGGCGAGAGCATATGTAAGCAGGACTATATGGCTCTCATTTTCACTGTGTGTCACCATTTCTTCCACTGCCGCCCTCAGTGCCTCTGCCTCCGCTCTGAAATCGCTTGTGTACTTACCAGTAGCGAATGACAGTGTTATTTGTCTGCCATTTGGTAGGTTCAGGAATGCCCCTGCCCCTCCGTTCTGTGTAGTATTTGTTACAGAACCGTCGGTGTATGCATGGGTCCAGTCCATGCTTGGGTAGCTTTTCGTTATGAAGCTTAGGATAGTATCTCTCCTTTCTTTTTCAGTCTGGCAGTTTTTGTTTGCAATACGTGGTATATTTTCTACCACCTCTGGAAATATATCATGCCTCCAGGTAGGTTTTCGTACAGTAGTGATAGGTTTTGGTGTTGTTAGTGCGTTTATGGGATCTTTGTGCATCTTTGCTCTGGCTATTTCTGCAAAGTTTCTCCGCTTTAGTTTCCCATTTCCCAAATTGTTTAGTCTCTGGTGCATTGGATGGTCGGTCAGTCTTCGGAGTTTCTCTGACTGCAGCTGGGCTCTGCAGTCTCTTATATCGGTCATGCATTGCAGTTTTGTAATCTTTTCAAGTTCTACAATTGGCGTTGACTTCATGCCACCTGTTATAATTCTCATGGCTTGGTTTTGAAGTTTGCTAACTTTATCGAAGTTCGCCTTCGTTGCTGTTGTCCATGCCGCAATGCCATACTTGAGAACTGGTCTCACTCTTCCAGTGTACAGTTTCTTTAGTATGCCTTCGTCTGCTCCCCAGCTTGTGCCAGCAAGTTTCCTCATGATTGCCATTCTTTCTCTGGCTTTCATTCGGTTTCTCTCAATCTGACTTGTCCATGTCATGCGCCGATCAAATGTGACTCCCAGATATGTTGGGTTGTCGTTTGGCTGCAGGATTTTGCCATTTAGACTTAATTTGGTACTTTGGGGTTTTAATGAAAGCGAGAATATTGTGCATGTGGTTTTCTCCTCGTTTATTTTGACCAGCCATGAGTTCGCCCACTCTTCCAGCCATGTTAGGGCCGTCTGCATCCGATTTCTTGCTATGGTGAGATTCTTTTCAGAGTTCCACATAGCCAGATCGTCTGCAAACATTGAGCTATGGACTCTTCTTGGTATATTCTCTGTAATATCGTTTATATATACCAGGAAGAGTGTGGGTGACAGTACTCCCCCTTGGGGTACTCCCTGCTCGAGTGTCACCTTTTTGCTCATCTGCCCTTGTACTTGGACTCTGGCCGTTCTTTGTTTGAGGTAGTGGTTGATCCACTTGTACATTTTCCCACAAACATCACTTCTTCTTAGCTTGACTCTAAGTCCATCTTTCCATACATTGTCAAATGCCTTTTCCAGATCCACCCAAACGGCTATTGTGTGTTTCTGTGCCTGGTAGGCATCTTCTATCTCCTGGGCTATGAGGATGACCTGGTCCTCAGTGGATCTGTGCTGTCTAAAGCCGGCTTGCTGTGGAATTAGTATTCGTTTTTCTTCCAGATGGCTCTTGAACAATACATCACTTTATACTCGGAAGTGATGCGGAGGTCTTCAACAATGCTTCACTTTATACCCGGACGTGATGCGGAGGTCTTCAACAATGTTTCGCTCTACTTAGACATGATGCGGGAGTTTTGAACAATGTATGACTTTATCCGGACGTGATGCAGGAGTATTGATCAATATTGTTCACTTTAGTTGGATGTACCAGACTCACCCAATTTGCTGTCATGGACACCACGGCCAATTACTATTGTTACGTATAGCAAACATCTCCCTTAGATCTAATTATTTTTCTATTCTCATACTTTCAACAACAAAAAAAAACTTAAACAGGAAATTTGTTTTTCCTTCCAAAAGGCCATTATACAATTATTTACATAACTGGGCATGATCACATAAATTACTGTCTAACCTATATATATCTAAGTTCTCTTGTCAGGATATTTCCACACATAGCCAGGTGGTTCCTCGAGTTATAAACTCAGTTATCTCCATAATCATAATCTAGTTCTTTCTGTCACTTACAACATCATCTAGTATGTAGCTACAATCTTGGTTCTTGTGGTTCTCGTTTCCTATAGCGGGTCTGCCGTCTGACTTTTTTGGCATTTTCAATATTTCCAGTTTCCGCTGTGAAAGAAAGATGTCGAGTTAATGCAATGGGATGTGATACTTTGTGTTTTGGCTGCACCTCAGCTTCTATCATAGGTTTTTCACACCCTTCAGGCAATGTTCGAAACTTTGACCAGTTTTTAGACCAACTGATGTTCGACAGATACTTGAGTCAGGCAACCAGTATCGTCCAAAATGTGACAGTATAATTCTTGGAATTTACCGATGTTCTGCATCCACTGAATTATTGAATCGCTAACCCAAAGTCCCCCACTTATAGGGTTAGCGAACTCAGATAAGTACATCGGTAAGTCCCCTGCCAAATCTGCTTTGAAATCCCTCCTACATCACATTTTATCTGTTTCCTCTAACTCCGCCTTTCTCTAGGGCTGCGCTGAGCGCAAGTCACGTGGCACCAAAATCGCCAACTCTGTATTCAAATTCGTGTGGCAGTTTTCTTCACTTGACCCCTAATCTAAATATTCCAGCGCTTTAATTCTGGATTACCCATCTCCCTTGAAAACGTCACTTTCTACATTTATCCCAATAACAAGCCACTGCAGCACTGGTAGATCAGCTGATTGTCCCACCACCCTTCTAAATTGCGACTTTCCTCACAATTCTATAAGTATTATGGTCATCCCCACGTTTAACATACCATGAACACGTTTCTAACATTTCGAACAAACGTACTCAACTATGGATAATAAGCGCCAAAAATAACCGACAGTAATTCTGACCAACTAATTTTCATTCACCTGATTTCCAGTTCAAAGTGAAAGATTACATTTAGAAACCAGGTCGACTTTGTTCGAACTGGCCAATACAACTAACCGCTGAATGAACCATGCCGTTCTGCTATTATTGTTCCCCCATATCCTTGCTTCCTAGCAAGCTTAATTGCCAAGTTGGAGTTAGCTTTAAATCTTAGACTACCCGAGTCACTTCAGGTAGCTCCTTTTCAATACCTATTTTTACACAAGCCACTTATAACAGTGATTTGTTATGTTAAATCTCTATTAGCAAAGTTAAACGAACAATATTCTAAGCTTAGTCCAATCCAACATTTTTAATTATACTTCCTGTTGGTGAACTATTTAATTTTAGAGCCATTTTGCACATTTTTTTCTCAGACAAGGTGGTTCACAATTAAGTCATTAATTGATCAAATGATTTGCTCGAACAGAATTGTTTTGATAACAATGGCTTCCTGTAATCATAAGAAAATAATATTGGCAGAACAAGCATCACAGCTTATCTGTTAATTAAAATTTATAAAATTTACAAATGTTGTGTTTAGTTGATAGTGGCAGGGATGATTAGTGTTAAGATCTTTCGATATGTACAAATATTTTATGGTAACATTGAACTTTTTTTCAAATTAATTTTGTTTTAAATATATTTACAACATATGTGGACTACTATTTATCTATTCTTCTTTGTGTTAAGGCTAATTGAATCCCTTTGACAGCCCATTCAATTTTCTACATAATGTTTACAATTAAACAATTATGATACAATATGTTATGGTGTCCTAATCTGAACATATAGTTTTCCTTGCTTATTTTTTTTTTCATATCGCTCCATCAAAGATACAAATGGACACCAAATCTTAATTTCCTTACAGAAAATGATAAAACGTGTATATGTTGCGTATAAATAGATATTCTATCAGCGAGGACTAATGTTATGAGCTTCACACGTGAACAAATCTTGATATATTATATGACTTTCAAAGTTAAACAACAATATTTTTAAAATTGTAATGTATTTACAATATATGTGGAATACTATTTATCTATTCTTCTTCATGTAAAAACACGGGATCAAGATGCTGAGCAGCGCATGAGCTGCAGTGTGCAGCGACCCACAGCTGACTGCTAGCGTCAGGCCCAGCGAACCAGAGCTGCCAAGACATTTCTACACCTCCACGCGGTGATCCTGGATAACAGGCTGCAGCAGGGCAGACTGGCTAAGGAGAAGGGATAGAAGAGGGAATGCTAACCCGCTACTCAAAAAATGGTTGCTGAAGTCGGATGTGTTGGGCCGAAAGATCAAGCTGTAAACTACGACACAACGCATTCCATTCTGGACTACGTTCTGATACTTAAGCCCTTTCAGGGTTTGGTAGCGGGAGATTGAGAACGAACAAAGCCAAGCCATGTAAAAACACAAAATGGTTTTATTTGATAGCTATTAAACTCTGCGCAATTGAATATGCGATATATATAAATGTAATGTTTAAATAAGAAATTTATGATAAAATATGTTAGGGAACCATGCCCTTAAAATATAATCATGAAAAATATCGTGTACAAACGTGCTTTTAGTGTCGGTATACTAAGAGTTTTAATCTGTCCTCTATTTTCGGGATCATGATTAGAATGATCCCTGACCCCAGAGATCCCTTGACTCAGTCACTCAGACGGGATGGCAGCTCTTGATCGATAACGGTTCAGAATACCCGGGCATGATACGGGGTGCTGGATCAGGTGAAACATATCTTATTGATCTACCATTCAAGCGCTGTTTATACAAGGAGTTTTTGGGTTTCATTTTTGGACTATGCCGTTGTTGATTTCAAAGTTGTAAACTGTCTGATCTAATTACCACACCATCTTCTCCTTCCACTTTTACGTCCTCTTTTTTTTCCTTCTTCATCTTCTTTTTTTTTTTCTGCTTCTTTTTTTTCTTCTTCTTCTTCAACTTCTTATTTGTTATCTTGTTTTTGTTTTTTTCTTCTTCATTTACTGTTTCTTCTTCTTATTCTTCTTCTATTTCTTCTTCTTTTCTCTTTCTTTCTTTTTCTCCTTCTTCTTCTTTTTATATTTTTCTCATATGTCCTATTTTTCTTCTCTTTTTTTCTCGTCTTCTTATTCTCGTCTTCCTTCTTTATTCTTGGTACTTCTTCTTCGTGTTCTTTTTCTTCTTGTTATTATTATTATTTATTAATCACCTTCCCTGCGCGATTAGCTCTTGAAGATTCTAGTTAATGGTGTCTGTGAGAGATTGTCCTTCCCACTCCGGCCAGAAACCAGAAATGTATCAGAATCCTTCAGGACAATCTAGATGCTGAGCTAATACAATTCTGAGAAGCACTGATGGGCTTTCTCATTTCCACCAACAAGCTACGTTTGCAGAGCAGTCCCGTACATACCAGCTCAGCCGTGTTTCAGCTGTGCAATCAAACAAGGGACATATTTTTCTCATAGTAAAATACTCAGTTTGACACTTCCAAGTCCCTAGACAGGTTGCCGTATTAACCCGTTGAACCATATTTTCCCGTTCTGTAAAATTCCATTCCCATAAGTTTCTGAGAAAATACACACAAGGTAGACATCTGAGAAAAGCTGTTTACTAAGACAAACTTTGTGCTCTAATATCATTATTTTATCTCAAAATGATTGACTTGATCATCTTCAATGTTACTACTTGTTTTGCCAGTTAATTATGGAAAATATTTATTGAAGACCATCCTGAATCAGATGCACCTGATGAATTACGTCGGATACACCCTCTCAATCCTCTCGCCCCCACACTACCCCACTCCACCACCCGTCACCGAGACCGAAGTCTGAGATTCCGAAGAAAAGTTCTGGCTTGATGACACGTGTCCTCATTCACATAATCCCTTGTCCGTTTCAGAACACACACCATCTAAATCTAAATTGTCGGCCTCTAAATTCTTGAAAATACATTCAACTGCTTGTTCTGTCGTTCCCCGTGACACATTTGCAGCGGGCCCGGTTTATGTGCGTATACCACATTCCGCCCATCATTCGGTGTGACGGATGGACCATTATTCTAAGATGTATTACGGGTCGTACTGATATATGTTGGTCAAAGTATTATGATTTCTACATAGTACAGGGGATTTCGTACAGGATATTCTGTGGCGAAGCGTTCGACTCCGGACTCCACCGTTTTTTTCACGGGTGCTTGATGCGGAGTCCCCTGCATCTTGTAGTCGCTCCCTGGTCGTATTGTCCTTGACTTGCCACTGGGGTCGGGCTGTACGAGACGAGAGAGTGAGGATAAAAAATAGCGCAGTTAATCGTTACTTAAAATAGCGCTACCAACATGAATTATGCCATCATCGTTTACGATGGAAGGCGGCCTTTGCCTACACAGTACACACAATTCCGGAGTTAACAAATATTGCGGCGTCCACGAAATGGAAAATTATGCCGATGAATTTGATGATTTTCGAGATGGAACATAGTTTGGAATATTTGGGAAATGACCGTTACAAAAAGTTAACTTTCAAATTCATCTTATATAATGCATTATAAGCATTGCAGAAAGATTGATAGATCGAGGACGACCACTATTTCTCTGGTATATTGACTACGAGAAAGCCTTTCAACAAGTTCCCTGTAGCAAACTGTTTTCAGACGCTGCAATACATAGGTATAGAGAGAACATTAAAGTAAGCCAAGACCTGAATGAAAACAAGAGGCGATTATTTTAATCACAGGTCTCAAGGGTCCCATTTCAAGTACGACAGGATTTCTTTCTTTCTCCAAGTCTCTGTAAGACATATTTTGAGATGATGATGGACAAGGTTATTCGCAGTTCTAATAGGGATATCAAAGTCAAAGAAAGCAAAGTTAATACCATCAAGGATATCAAAGTCAAAGAAAGGAAAGTTAATGCCATCAAATATTCTGATGACCAAGCGATAGTGGCGGGATCAGTAACAACGTTGCAAATAATGCTTGAAAACATTAATTGCACGCCAAAGAATTAAGCATGAAAATAAACACACTAAAGACGACAAAGATGTTGGTAATTTCCAAGCAACGTAGACAAATAACTATATCCGTTAATGGAGAAATAATTGAACAAGTACAGAAGTTTACATATTTAGGGTAAACCATAACAAAAATAGCTCGCAATGAGACAGAAATAAAGACAATGATTACAATGGCAAAGAATGGCTTCAGAGAAAAACAGAAATGGCTAACCAGGGTAGAAATGAAGAAAAGAAACATCGCCACTTATATCTGAACAATTGCACTGTATGGAGCTGAAACATGGACTTCAGCAAAGAAGGATGGAAAAAAGATTGGAAGCGTAGAATGGAAAGAGTGAGTTGGGCAGAATGTAGATCCAATGACAATGTACACAATGATATGGGCGCACAAAGACAAAAATGGTATATGATACAAAAACGTCGGTTGAGTTGGCTAGGTCACAATATGAGAGATGAAAGTCTTCTACAGAAGATACTAGAAGGAAAGAATGAAGGGAAGAGAGGACCTGGGCCACCAAGATTCACCCTTACATCTCAGCCATCTAGAGACATTAAAGAATGAACTGATGCTGGAATGAAGAGAACTGCAGAGAATAGGATCAAGTAGAGGAAACATAATCAGCGATCCTTACAACCAGTCTCCGGACTAATCAACCAGAGAAAAGAGTCAAGTGGATAGACCAGACCTACTCAGACATCCTTACAACCAGTCTCCGGACTAATCAACCAGAGCATAGGGTCAATTGGAGAGATATATTCAACATTTTAACAAGTCTCCGGACTGATCAACCAGAGAATAGAGTCAGGTGGAGAGACATACTCAGACATCCTTACAACCAGTCTTCGGACTAATGAAACCAAATGATGATGATGGAATTTAAGGAAAGTTATTGGATACGATGTGAAACCAGTATTGATACACGGCAGTGAATCATGGACAATCCGCAAACAAGCAAAACGATCAGTAGAGGCAACGAAAATGTGGTTTAATAAAAGAATGTTAAGATTTCCATGGACTGAAGAAGACTGGCGATGTGGTACTTGAAGAATCACAGACACAAATTCAACTCATTACAAAATTCAGGTCAGGGTAGCCATCCTTTTATTCGGACATGTCATGAGAAGAGCTGGGTTGGAGCATACTGTGACAACTGGTAGAACTGCAGGGAAGAGAGAAGCGGGAGGCGGAAAGGAAAGAAAATATAGAGCATCCTGGAGGAATCGCACCGAGGACGATCGACAACAGAATTGATATACGACACACGTGATAGGAGTGAATGGAGATCCATAAACGTCAGTCGGCAAGACAAATGATGATGATGCTATAAAACGAATAAATTAGAGATAGAAGTATATCTAACAGCATTGATACTGAAGTAATGCATTATTCAGGGCCGATTCTTGACATAAGTTGAATACTCTGCATCTGCTTGATCTACTAACAATTATATATTCCGAACAGACAGCAATTACAATATTCGGGAAAAAACCTCTTTGTTTTCGCTCCATTTCTATCCTTGGTGTACGTAGAAGACATCAGTATATACTTTAAATTGTTTTTGCGGTCCTTCGGGAAATTGGTCTTTTGTGTTCTGGTAAGATGGGGGTGGGGATGGCTGCGTTCGGCCTCCACACAGACCACAGACAAGGATTAATTTAACTTTTGCTGTCTTTTCATTTGTAGATGTATCTTCAAAACTGAATTTTTTTTTATTTTTTTTTTCTATTTTACGTGTTTGCCTCACTAGTTTCTACTGGCGTGGGCGCGCCTATACCACCCCAGACCGTAGTCAATTGGGCGGTATTAAGACGCATTAACCAGTTCTTGAATTCATGTGTGCGTCTGAATGTACCATATACCTAAGCTAGATTTGAGTGCTCTCAGAAGCTAGCCCGACCAAAGTGCAATGGAAGGGCCTCACCCTGAAGGCGCCTGTGCAAGTTGTGCAAGAGTGTGATTGTTGGACAGAGTAAAATGAAACAAGAGTGTGTGGACAAAATGGTATAGGAAACCCAGTGGTCTCGAGGTAAGGTGTTCGCCTCTGGTGCTGGAGATCGAGGGTTCAAATCAAGGTGGAGACCGGGATTTTTTCACGTGAATGATCCGGTAAAAATTTCTCCTGATCTCGCACACATTAAAAAATCTCTTGGCAGTTAGAAATCGAAAAGAGTTGACTTAACGGCAACTGCTCGGGCAAAATTTAAGTTAGAAATCTACTCAAATTATTCTAGTGATTTCTGGCTCAACAGAGAATATGTCGCAGAAAGAGGATTGTGTGGCTATAACATCAGGGCTTGGTTATGTGGTTAGCAGAGCTGTATAAGATGTTGCCTGGCAGGCTGCGGGCCTACCTTACTCTAATTTACGCTTCCTCCACCATCACCAGTTCCAAAAAAGGCGATCAATGCTGGAATTGACCTGACAAGTCACCAGTGGATATTCGCCTGCCACAAAATATGAAACTTCTTCTTCTTCTTCTTCTTCGTACGCTGTCAGACGTCAACCTTTATTTTTTCGAAAAAAGCAGCGGTCATCCTGAGGCTGTCGACACTGCCATAGAGCTTGTCTAGTGTTCCCACTGGTGATGGCCATATCTGCTCTCTCTGATCCTCGTATGTCGGGCAGTTTTGCAGCAAATGTTCAGCGGTCATTTTCCCGGTACCACACGAAACATTCGTCAGTGCCACCTATCTTCAATTTGTTGAATAAGTGGTACCTCAGTCTATTGTGACCAGTGCGAAGTCTGAAGACCACGACCTGCTCTCTTCTGTTCAACTGGTAATAGGCATATTTTTTGTGTAGCCATTATGTTCTGTTTCCCATTTGGTCATGTATTTAGCTCTAATAAGCCTTTTTGACTCTTCGTATGTCACACTAGTATCTGGTTGTGGTAGTCTTGCGCCTTCTTTTGCCAGTCTGTCTGCCTCCTCGTTGCCTTGGATGTTACAGTGGGATGGAACCCACTGTACCACTACTCTTTTTGGTGCGGACTGCTGGCATAGTTGACAGAGTACTGCTCTTAAATCATTAAGCTCAGTATTTTTCTGGTTTTTAGTGCTGTGACTACGGCCAGGGCATCTGTAAACAGGACTATATGGCTTTCATTTCTTTTGCATGTCACCATTTCTTCTACTGCAGCCCTCAGTGCCTCTGCCTCCGCTCTGAAATTGCTAAAATGAAACGAAGGACGTCACACCTGACTGCGACACCTGACTGCACAAGTAGACTGAAGAAAGAAGAAGTACGAGCGTTTGTGGAAGCTTGACTCTAGTCATTGAACAAGCGGCTTCATAGCAATAATGTTTACATGGCTCATTTCTTTAGAAGAGCATGTGAGATATAATTCTTCAATAATTTTTACATGGTTCATTTCTTAAACAAGCACGGGAGACATCGTTTGCAATAATTTTTACATGTTTCATTTTTTTAGACAGGCATGGGATACATAATTTTCTGCCATGACGCAACAGGTCCCCATGATGCACATTATTTGGCCGTTAAAGCGATGAAGGTACGCTGACAAATTAGATAAGCGTTTTTGTGACACAAGGAAAAAGATTGGTTCCGAGGGCTGGGTTACTCGGTGCGTGGTACGAAGTGGGACTGCGATTGGCCCTTGCTGGGTCTGTCGTCTAGACCGCAGCAGGAGTGTCGAGAACGGAACATGGTTCCAACCTTCCGTTGACTACCTCGGCTCCTTCCTGCCGTCGTCCGCTGACATTTCATAAATTAATTAAGAATGTGTACGGACCAGGGAAATTGGACTACAGATTCGATACTGATAGGGAATTTGGACTGTATAAAAAAAAAGTATACGACTTTGACATACGTCCCTGGAGGTTGACATAATGGGTTTCTGCCCAATATTCTGAAAGTCAAAGTGTAGCAACTGAACCAAGCGCGTATAAACAGCGGCAACAAATGTGTCTTTCTTAAGATAGCAAAATGTGTCTTTCTTAAGATAGCAAAATGCCTCACTATGTAATAAATGCCGCACATGAACTATAACTTATTATCTGGCTAGTGTAAACAAAAACCAGTTTATGATCTATACTCCGTTATCTAAGCTGTGCAATTGAAGTGATAGTCGGTCACTCTGACAAAAGCCAAGGTGAACCAGCTAAGGACAACACATGCACCACATGAGCGCCGTCTCGTGGGTCTGTCATGTGGACAACAGCGCCAGATGGCCAACACAGCAATGACATCCGGGCAATGTCAAACGTCAAAGATGTCTTGTATGCAAACAACCCGAAGCACCGCCGCTGGGGGCAATGTCACACATCAAAGATGTCTTGTATGCAAACAACTCAAACCACCGCTGGGTTTAGTTAATTTAGTAAGAAAAAAGAAAAACGTTGGAGCACAGCAGCCCCTTTTCTTAGAAGACCTCCGATTCCCCCCACCCCCACACCCACTAGGTGACAAGATTCGCTCGGACTGCACATCACACGCTGTCATGAAGCAGACAAATTAGCCTTCCACTGGACATCCCATGCTCGAGACACAAGTTAGCCTTCCATGGACATCCCATTTTCGAGACACAACCGACTGGAAACTGAGCTGAGACCCACATACGATCGAAAAACGCAGTACTGGTAAAGCCCAACCCGCTAAGCTGAGAAAAGCATCCATGGGCTACCACCAACTCATAAACAATTTAGGACATGCGCAAGGGCAACTTAGTTTTTGTAGTCCATGCGCGTGACACTCTGTGAGTAGCCTTTCAGTGCGCAAGCCTGAGCGCTGAATATGTAGACCCTGGGCTCCACCTCTCGGCCTCGCTGGTGTATTCCAAAGGAATGTAAAGCATGCCAATTTGGCACCACCTCAGCTGCAGGAGCTGCCGCAATGCGTTTGCAATTTTGAAACCATCCGCCTTAGGTGCTACAACTCCAGATCTTCCGTCAGGTTTTCTCCCGTAGCCATAATCTCTCCCGAAGTTTCCACAAGGCAGTGCAGTCGTTGCCCGCAGATGCTACTTACTCGATACATCCGATTATACTCTCATCATTCCAAGACTAGCCAACACTCCCTGGGACTATTGGGTTTAAAATCAGAGTTCCTCGTTTCCTAGGCGAACTGCCTGAACAGGCTAACGAGCTCCATCTACCCGGGTTTAGAGTCTGAGTTTACCATCTCTTAGATTGGCTACCTACCAAGGCTAATGAGCCCACTCTGCCCGACCAGTTATACCGCTGGATACTCTGCAAAAAACAGGGGGCCTCTCAGGAAGGTACTGCTGGGGACACAAAAATGTAGGAGAGGCCATTGGCATGGAAACTCCTGAACGACAAGCCGAACAGTGAATCCAGCGGCGATCTCTACACCTGGAAAGAAGAGGCTATATCAGACGCTTCACTTTCCTTTAACGAGCGGGACGTCCAGCTCAGACCTCGCCACTCCCCATGTAGATGTACAGATCGACTAAGACTAAGACTACATCATCTGTAGGGACATGAACATGAGGATGATATGGCTAATAACATAATCAACCAGTAACAGACCTGGCGGATAGACCGTACCGTCTCTCCATCACTCACCCTAGGAGGGATTTAAGCGCTCTGTGCAGAACGAATACCTTTCTCCATAGGTCTTTTTCAACAGAAACATATCCGCGCGCAACAAGGCATGTACTGTGTCTGACAAGTCTAGCATTTAGAACGGATTTTAGCATTCAGTTTGCCAGTCACAAACTCTCTCGATGAGAGTGAGAAACCTTAGACGAGACGGAGATCGAACTTCCTGTACTTCCTGCCTTAATCACTCAGCGAGACTGAAAGATGTCTGTAACAGTAACAATACCACATCTCACAATCCTGACACAACAAAATGCTTGGAGGCACCGCTTGAGGCAAGTCTCGCACATACAATGTCGCGGAGGGGAGTAACGTCTGGTTACATAAACTATACTGACATGTTAGTAAGGGTCACGCAAAATATAGTCTCGAAGACCCCCACCTTGACTTCCTCGTAGGTTTCTCTGGAAACGGGCTATTTTTTTCCTTAGTAGTATTGTTAACGAGTTGGGAGACGAATGTGATGCCTGAAGTAATGGGTGAGGCACAGGTAAAGCAACGCATAGCACAATGAATCCTGAGCATTTCTTAAACATGACATGTCGAGACCGCAAGCCCTCTACGTGTCCAGCGGCGTATCCCAAAACATATGATGGCATTACTATGTCCACTACGTTGCGGTTTCTGCTTAAACAGGTCTCCTCCGAATTTCACTTGACCACCGCCGAGTTTCTTTGTTCAGCCATATCGTACAGCTGAACCAAGCAATCCCGGTCCACAATGTACCGCACAAGTCGTACCTGAGCGCCAAAACTTTTCCCCCCGACCGGCTGGAGGCGCAGGAGACGACGTCCCCACACAGTATGGCTCCAGTAGACAGCAGGCTTCCCCTCCGCAGTGGGTCATGGATGTGTCCGACCGACGCAATTTGCCTAAGACGCCTAACCGAACGGTATTAAAGCACAACTGTAAACAGGACCCCGGTTCATGTTCATCAGAACGAACGGAAAGTGAGAAAAGCTACTGCAGCCTGCTTTATATGGCCCTTTTCGTGACAACAAATTAGTAATCTTATTCATTGTGGGCATTCGCGTCAGCAACATCGACAACAACACCATCAACAGCAACAACACCATCAACAGCAACAACACCATCAACAGCAACAACACCATCAACAGCAACAACACCAACAACACTGCCGCAGAAGAAAAAGAGCGCCTTTCCAAGAACTGAAAACTCGTCAAACGATTTTCTGAATGAGAGTTCCAGACTCGGGGGAATATCTGGTACTTATTTAGTGAACAATAATCTGGCTATGGAAACAAGTCACGCAATCAACCGTATAATGTTAGAAGAGGACGCAGAAGATGCTGGCATTGGGGACAAATGGTTCAGACGGTACAATCACAAATACTACCGTCGGAGATAAAGCATTAAAGAATTCAATTTATCAGATGATCAGGTCCCTTCCGTGCCGGCCTGCTTTCCTTAACAGTATGTAAGACAGTTAGACAGTCTGACCAGACGGCCAGACATGAAAATTAGTTTGTTGGTTAAGTCTTCTCCTGGACAAATCAACGTTTCTGTCATTTTATAAGCTGAATAGAGTTATTATTCTTTCCTTTGCAATCGATTCCTATTCTCATAATATGTTTTATCATTCCATTCTGTCGATGATAACAATGATAAACGTATTCAATACCAGGCGCCTACATTTGTCAGACGGTTGTCAAATTACATCCAAATTTGTAGCTCGCAAATTCAGCAATCTGCCAGTTCCGATGCTGGACAAGTGGCAAATTGTCACATCAAAACAAAATAACGTTCTTGATTTGTGGGGCCTTTTCAAGATTAACTTGAAATACTATCAATCTAGCCTCATTGATATAGTGGGAACATAGAAACAGGACTAATCTTCGATCATTGCTCGGATGTGATTTATTTGTGTGGGCTCATAAGGAGGACCTATGGTGTACATCTTCTCCCGGTCGCTGCTGATGACATAAAGTTCTTGTTATTGGAGGTTAAGGAGCGGAATTATTTGTTGGGATAGTAGGCGTCGGCCTTATTAAGTGTACCAGGCCAGCTGTGAAATATTTTAAACTGTTGTTCCTTTTTGTACTCCTCCTCATTTGCTGCAGAACTGGCCGACACGCGAGGATCAGAGAGAGCAGACGTGGCCATCACCAGTGGCAACACTAGACAAGCTCTATGGCAGTGTCGACAGCCTCAGGATGACCGCTGCTTTTTTCGAAAAAATAAAGGTTGATGTCTGACTGCGTACGATGAAGAAGTACTCCTTCTCACTCTAATTGTTTTATTCTTCTCCTTCTTCTTCTTCTTGTTCTCCTTTTTTCGTCTTATTCTGCTTCTTTTTTGTCTTCTTCTTCTTTTTCTTCAAAGTTCGTTCTCAAAAAATCATTGTGTCGTAATTTAGGGCGATACTGCGTTATCATCGCCTTTCGACCCGACGTATCCCGTCTCAGCCGTTAGCTTTCCCAATGCGATTCCTATTCTCTTTGCCAGATTGCACAAGTGCAGCCTATTCCGTGGTCTCTACTTGGAGGTGGATCGAGTCTTGGTCAACTCTGTTTCACTGACCCTGATCAAGCAGGCAGCTAGGAATGGCTGTCTGCTGTTAGGTCATTCACTGTTCTGTAGCTATGGTCGCTGGCTGCTGTCAGATGATTCACTGTTCTGTAGCTAGGAATGGCTGGCTGTTCTCAGCTCATTCACTGTTATGTAGCTGTGATCGCTGGCTGCTGTCACGTCATTCACTGTTCTGTAGCTATGGTCGCAGGCTGCTGTCAGATGATTCACTGTTCTGTAGCTATGGTCGCTGGCTGCTGTCAGATGATTCACTGTTCTGTAGCTAAAGTCGCTGGCTGCTGTCAGATGATTCACTGTTCTGTAGCTATGGTCGCTGGCTGCTGTCAGAGGATTCACTGTTCTGTAGCTACGGTCGCTGGCTGCTGTCAAATGATTCACTGTTCTGTAGCTATGGTCGCTGGCTGCTGTCAGATGATTCACTGTTCTATAGCTATGGTCGCTGGCTGCTGTTACGTCATTCACTGTTCTGTACTTATGGTCGCCGGCTGCTGTCACGTCTTTCACTGTTTGTAGCTGTGGTCGCTGGCTGCTCTCAGCTCATTCACTGTTCTGTAGCTATGGTCGCTGGCTGCTGTCTGCCCATTCACTGTGCTGTACCTTCAGTCCCAGATTTGTGCTGAGCCTCAGATAGAAGAAAAGAAAACGTATTTGTTTAAAAAAGGCCAGAATGTTGCCCAAGCTTCAATGGAGACCAACCAAAGGTAACATTGTAGCATGTCTTGCTTGTCGTGAGAGACCCTGAATGAGCGTTGAGTGTGAGGCTCGCTTATCCATCCTGTATACATTCTAACCCAGAAACACTTCTATATATAGAGACACGTCAACATTTGATGGCTTGACAATCATTTAGTAAAAGCCAATGCTCCAAAGGGAACTGAAACGATTCTGATTGAATGATTGATTGAATGATTGATTGAAAAACATAACGTATTCCCGCAGCACACATTGCCGTCCAGAATGAAGAAGAAGAATCAGAAACTTACCCTCCCACTGCATGACGGCTTCTGGTGCAAGAAACCGTTATTCTCCAACCATAAAAGTCTTCCGTCTTCTACCCTGCTTACCCTAGCAATGAAAATTAACACTGTAATGATTCGCTTTATAATATAGAAATTTCTTGATAATTTTTACTGATCACGAACAAATTTACGACTTGAAGCTATTATTAGTTTGCAGGACGTCATAAAGGTGGATATGACATCCGACCAGAATGATAATGGACCTCCAGCTTTGTCTGATCGTGAAATCTGATCTCTCTAGCATTAACTTCAAATGGCCAACTTTGACAGCGGCTGTTAAGTGGAAGTATTTAGGGTCCTTATTTATGATTGATTGGTTGACGTCAGAAAATAGTGTTATGGTTACTACCGTAGCTGAAAGGTTCGCGTCCCTGTATTGACACGCTCCAGGTCTGAAAAGCTCAAATGGGTACCCTACTTACATTTATGGATGGTTAGGTAACAGGGAAGATCACTAGTCACCCAACTTTTAAAACAAGTAAAAATACAAAAAACTACATTTTTAGGAGGATGATCTTTTGTTTATACTAAGAAGTGTTTAAATTTCGGACTGCAGAAGTGTAATATTTTTTTTTAATTTTGGTTTGTCTTTAGTGAATTGGTGTCATCATCATCATGTAGCATGCCTTTGCGGAACGTCTTTCCATCACATTCTGTCTGAAAGAAACTCGATATCTTGCCAAATCTCTATCCTGCTCCAGATTCATGTCGAAGCATTCCTTGACATCTTGGTGCCCTCGTCTTCTTGATCTGCTTCTGCTTTTCTTGCTCAGCCCCATACCTTCCATTACTGTTCTCTCAACACTGTTGTGTCTTTTGATGTGGGCCAAGTATTTCAATTTTCTGTTGACCATTGAATTTATGAACAAGTTCTCGACTTTGCCCAACCCTTGTCGAGTATTTGAATTCTTCTTTTTTTCGATACATGATATTCTGAGAACCTTTCTATAACATTTCGACTCTAAGGACTCGATTTTTTTTTCTTGAGGTTTGAGTAAATGTCCATTTTTCACAACTGTATACTGTCACGGAAAAAAAACAGGTTCTCAAAATGTTCACCTTCGTTGGTTTGCTGGCATTCTACCATAATTTCCTCAGGTCGTGTAGCCTCTACATTGCTATTGCCAATCTCCTTCTGGTTTCCTTCGAGCATTCGCTATTGTTGTCAATTCTGAAGCCCTGTTACTTGAACTTCGTGACCTGTTCTATTTCCAAATCCCCGAATTTGAATTCATGTTGATTTATGGTTTTGTTGGTGGTCATATTTTTATTTTGTATAAATAAATTATGAATTGATGTATTGATTCTATTTTAATTGCTAATTTATTTCTTGTTAGTGGCGAAAATGAAAAATAAGAAGTTTTAAGGCGCGTAGAGCAATTTTCACGTAAAGAGTAATTTTGGCATAGTAAAGCATTGTGAATGAAGAAGTAAAACCTGTAATGTTAACATGTTGAATAATAACCTTAAATTCTATAATCTGGACGAGGCATAGTCGTTGCATTTCATCCAATCCTTTCTTATTGCATGTAATGTTACCATGCGTGAATAGCCTTGAATTCACTTGGAATTTATCGAAACGTAACCACTAACATTGGGATAAAGATACATGTGGGAATTGAAGCGCTCGAGCACAAAAGTATGCTCAGTTATGTCAAGCGTCAACACGGTGATTGTGACTGATCAAGGTATTAGAAAGAAACTTCACTTTCCTGTGAAACCTTTTGAAGAACCTGTCCAAGATCCGTCAACATTTGATAGATTAACATGTCGCACTGCCCGAGTGATCCGTCGGGTTTTGTGTATGACAAGGACATGAATAGCATCACTGCATAACAGAGAGCATGTCGTAAGAGGCCGCTAACTGTGTGACATGGCATAACATGGTAAGGTGGTTTGTTACAAGCAGCATAGATGCGCCGACAAGCTGTGGGTCTTCTTTGTTCTAGTGTTTGAGTTTAGTAAGATGAACTTGCACGACGGTTAACCACCACCCGTAGCACTTGCCCTAACTCAGCGGTGCAATAGGTTTGTCGAGCCTATCCCGATAAGCAGGACATCCTCAGCCCGGCTACATCCAGCTCACGCCATAGCTGGTACCTGCACTTGGGCATCAGTCCCTGTATAAATACAGGTCGACTAAGACTAACAGATGCTTTAAACACAGTTTCAACTTATCAGCATTTGGGAAAGTAAGTAACGTGTCTCTTGCGTGTCGTTGCTTCTTACAACCGTCAACCTATTTGGCTGTTATACCTTTCTTGACAAGCGTGCAGTACAGTAGGTGGCCATTACTTTCTTTACGCGAAAAAACGACAGAAAAAAAACATGTCTGCCAAACTGGACAGGAGCGTGATTTGAACCGGGTGTGTTAGGTATTGTGAAGTAGACGCTTCACCTCTAGCCCACGCTGACACCGGTTATGGGGAAGTTGATTAAAATAGGAGAAATAGAAGTCCACGACTATTAACGTCTGGTCAAGTTAAACAAAACCTTGTAAACAGCTGAGTTACTGCATCGCATTTATGATACTTTCTCCACGACGGCATTTCACAGTTTCAAGTCAAACCAAATTAATTTCCCCATAGGAAAGGTTGCTGTATGGTATGTCCATTCTGTGTAACAAGGATAGTATTACTGCCACGTGTTCTTATTCTTCGTCCTATTTTGCTTCTTCTTTCCTTTCGTCTTTTCTTGTGTTTCTTGTTAGTCGTAATATTTCTTACACGTAATACTCACTCCCATTATTTTCTTCTTCTTCTTCATCTTCTCTGTATTCTTCTTTCTGTTTTTCTTTGCATTTGTCTTCTTCTTTTTCTTCTTCTTCTTCTTCTTCTTTTTTGTCTTCTTCTTCTTCTTCTTTTTCTTCTTCTTCTTCTTTTTCTGCTTCTACTTTTTCTACTTCTTCTTCTGCTTGTTCTTCTTTTTCTTTTTCTTCTTTTTCTTATTCTTCTTTTTCTTATTCTTTTTCTTCTCCTCCTCCTCCTTTGTATTCTTCTTTAGTGTGTTCTTCTTTTTCTTAATTTTCTTCTCTTTATTCTTATTGTATTTCTTACTCGTAATACTATGTCCCCTTCATTTCTTCTAGTTCTTCGTCTTCTTCTCTGTATTTTTATTTTTATTTTTTTCTTAAAACTGTTCTTTTTTCTTATTTTTTTTCTTATTTTTCTTCTTTTTCTTCTTCTTCTTCTTCTTCTTCTTCTTCTTCTTCTTCTTCTTCTTCTTCTTCTCCTCCTCCTCTGTATTCTTGTTTAGTGCTTCCTTTGCATTTTTTTTCTTATTTTGCTTAATTTTC
This sequence comes from Ariolimax columbianus, assembly GCA_036924085.1. Lineage (NCBI taxonomy): Eukaryota > Metazoa > Mollusca > Gastropoda > Stylommatophora > Arionidae > Ariolimax > Ariolimax columbianus. The sequence continues at coordinate 61,088,601 of JAVGWX010000005.1, read as the reverse complement.
TTCTTTGCATTATTCTTTCTGCTTTTCTTTGCATTTTCTTTTCCTTTTTCTTCATTTTCTTTTATGTATTCTGCTTCATGTTCCTGCTCGTTCTCGTCCTATTCTTCCTGTTATTTGTCTTACTTTTCTTATATTATTGTTCGTCTCCATCTTGTTCTTCTTTATCTTTTTATCTGAATTCTTCTGTTTTTCTTTATATTTTTCTGAATGTTATTTTTTCCCTGTTCTCGATCTTCCTTTTTCTTCTTTCGCTTCTTATCTTCTCCTTCTGCCTCACATTCCTCTTCTTCTGCTCCTTCTTCTATCTTTTTTAATTATTCTTCTTCATTTTCAACTTTTTCGTTTTCTTCTCCTGTTTCATCTTCCTCCTTTTCTTCTTCTTCTTCCTCTTTTTATCTTGTTCTTCTTTGGAGATACCCCGGGGTAAATAAAAAAAATAAAAATCTTCTTCTATTTCGTCTTTTTATTATTAATATTCATTTTCTTTGCATACTTCTTCTTTCTCCTTTTCTTCTTGTTCATATTCCTCAACTTCTTCTACTACTTATTTGTTAAAGATAGTAAATTAAAAGTATCCCATAGCATTACTGCCGTAGGCGTGTAAGGTGTTAGCGATCTCACATTTTAAAGGCTCGGCTATATGAGGGCGGTAGCCATCTCCTCTCCCTCGCCGCTTTTACTTCCCGGACTGAATCGGTACCCATTTAAGGCAGGGTCAACCCGGGAGCCATTGCGATCTGAAAAAAACATTACCGCCTCAAATGGGGAATGAACCCAGGACCACTTAGATGCGAAGCCAGCGCGCTAACCACTGCGCTACGCAGATAGTCCTAGAAACAATTGCCTGTAAGCAATCACTCCATGTGGTGTAGATGTCTTCGTTCCTTTTTCTTGTTGCTAAAAGTTTCTACATAATGGGGTAGCCTGAACAGTGCACAGCCCTGCGTTAGTTGTATCTTAAGACATGTTCAGAAGCCTACATTGTTATTACTCGTGACTCATATAAATCGTCCAGGTGGACTTCATGAATAGGGTCGACACTGCGAAGGTATTTCAAAGATACGTGAATAAAAGCATGAGCAACACCATTGAATACCAGAGCAAAGAGAAACAATATTCGTATGCATGGATGGTACGTGTGAATATCTGACGGCACTGGATCCATTCTCAGACCAGTGTGGTTATTTTAGATTGCTTGTCAAAGTCCTGCTGATAGGCCAGTAATCTATACTTGGTCTTTGTTCTCCCAACCAAGAATCCGGTGCGGCCAAGGAATTGGTGTTTTCCCTAGCTTGACACAATCAACCACACTTGGACGATTTGTTGACTGAATCGATTACATTCGTTTTTTGTAAGAAACAATTCGGCGCCAGTTGTTGGCTAGGCCGTCGTGGTCTTGTCGGCAGATGTTTGATTAGGTGGGGGATCAACTGTCTTTTGAGTTAGACGAGATGCTTCGGGGTGGTTATTCTATTGAACTGGACTGTCAGCTTGACCAGTTCTATGCTGCTGTGTGTGATCCGCTACCTGGCTTTTTGCATCATGTGTTTTCGTTTAACAGCTCTTCTAAACCGAATAGTTCCTTGCTGAGCACATGTGTTTAACTAATACACGCCAAGTTCTCCTATCTGTGTCATCCGTCCCAGCTCTGTCCACGCGTTTTGTGTTACCTTTATGTTTGTCTCGAGCTCTCTACTCCGTATGTGTTTTGTCTTTCTTATCTTTTCTTGCATTGGGCATTCCAGAATAGAGTATGTTTTGTAACACTATCATCTGGTTTTCCTAATGTGTGCACTATCATAATTCAATTTTCTCCTCATATCACGTTCTACTGATGGCTCTGCGTTTTCTTCATAGTTCATCCTCATCTCTGATTTGTACCACATCTTAGGAGGTCATTCCGACAACAAATGGAACTAAATTATGAATCGTCATGGGTCACTGCTTTCTATCCCTTACCAGTGTCGCTGCTCAGCTCTGGTTCGCTGGCCCTGATGCTAGCAGGCAGCTATAGGTCACTGACCACTGCAGCTCATGCGCTGCTCAGCTCTGGTTCGCTGGCCCTGATGCTAGCAGGCAGCTATAGGTCGCTGACCATTGCAGCTCATGCGCTGCTCAGCTCTGGTTCGCTGGCCCTGATGCTAGCAGGCAGCTATAGGTCGCTGACCACTGCAGCTCATGCGCTGCTCAGCTCTGGTTCGCTGGCCCTGACGCTAGCAGACAGCTATGGGTCGCTGACCACTGCAGCTCATGCGCTGCTCAGCTCTGGTTCGCTGGCCCTGATGCTAGCAGGCAGCTATAGGTCGCTGACCACTGCAGCTCATGCGCTGCTCAGCTCTGGTTCGCTGGCCCTGATGCTAGCAGGTAGCTATAGGTCGCTGACCACTGCAGCTGATGCGCTGCTCAGCTCTGGTTCGTTGGCCCTGACGCTAGCAGACAGCTATGGGTCGTTGACCACTGCAGCTGATGCGCTGCTCAGCTCTGGTTCGCTGGCCCTGATACTAGCAGGCAGCTATAGGTCGCTGACCACTGCTCTCATGCGCTGATCAGCTCTGGTTCGCTGGCCCTGACGCTAGCAGACAGCTATGGGTCGCTGACCACTGCAGCTCATGCGCTGCTCAGCATCTTGATCCCAAACAGATAAATAGCGGTCGTCCTCGATCGATCTTCCTTGTTGCGATCCACCAAAATGATCCAATGGCTTCCAGTATATTTCTAAACTTCCTCAATTAAAACTGGTTATCTTTTAGCGCATCCTCTACCTAGCCATCGATTCTCTTTTTAATTATCTTTATTATAATTTTAGATCCACGTGGCATTCTTCGGAATCAATTTTTTGCGTGCAAAGGAATTATAATAGAAGTTGTGTGTTCCGTTGGCCATATTCCGTTGCTGTAAATATTGTTAACTTACTTCAGAAGTAAATTGTGTAACGTCTCTCCCGAGGAGTTGATGAGCTCAATAGACATCTCATTTATCCCTGGAGCTTTTCTTTGTTTTTACATTTTTAAGGTGGGGGGGTGGGGTGGGGGGGGGGGGTCGGGGGGGGGAGAGGGAATTGAGTAAAACGCCTTATTAAGTTCTTCTCTGGTTACAGGTAATCTCTCTTCTATAAGGCACGTCATTTATGAATTGATGAGTTTGTTAGGCTGATACAAGAATTATCCTTATACAGTTCCATAACATGTTCTCTCCATCTCACTTTCTTTTTCTCGTGGTCTGTTTTGGTTTATCTTATCACTAATCATCCATGATTGGATGTCCTTATTTTTACTAAAGAATTATTTGATTTCAATTTATAAGTTCTGTCCAGGTCTTCCATTTAGATCCACCATTTTCCTCTTGCCATTTTACATTGTCAATCGAATCCATTCCTGAAACACTTACTTGGCAATTCCTTGCTCTATACCCAACGTTACCTCTGTCGCCTATTATATTCTGCCAATTGTTTTTCTCAAAGACAACACTATATTTCTATATAGCAGAAAGATAGCTCTTGTAAGTGTTCCAAATCTATTTGGTAGCGGACCTTGCAAAACATAAACTATGTAATTGGTGCGCTAAACCAAAATAATAATCGAATATCACAAGCTATGCGGGAATGGTTGGAAGACAGGCTAAAAATGATTTGCTTTCCGACAAACAATGCATCTTTCAATGCTCTCAGCTCACTTTGGCGTCAAACACTTCAAGCAGACCAAGATACAATTGCCTGCCAACGCCTCTTTACAGGGGCAGAGCTCAGACGCAATTTAAAGCTAGTTTCTCGGCAAACCACTAAGCACCGTCATTCCATTTCCCGCCTGAAATTGTCTGAAAGGCCTAGAACTACATCTAGACTAGACACGGAGAAGATCACAAAGGATTTTTATACCTAATTATTTAATTCAGCTGACCCTTTCCCCATATCTACCCAATCCTCACCTCCACATCTTTCAAACTTTCTGCCCTTTAAAAATCTGCCACGCCTTTGAGAGAATGCCACTTAGGAAAGCACTTGGAGTAAGTAGCATCTCTGCAGATGACGTCAAAAACTGTGAACTATTACTACATGTAGCCGTAGCAAAACGCTATACAACAAGACCCCCATACAGGAACAATACCTACAGCTTGGCATCTAAACGCTATACAACATGACCTCCATACAGGAACAATACCTACAGCTTGGCATCTAAACGCTATACAACATGACCTCCATACAGGAACAATACCTACAGCTTGGCATTTAACGCTATACAACATGACCTCCATACAGGAACAATACCTACAGCTTGGCATCTAAACGCTATACAACATGACCTCCATACAGGAACAATACCTACAGCTTGGCATCTAAACGATATACAACATGGCCTCCATACAGGAACAATACCTACAGCTTGGTATCTAAACGATATACAACATGGCCTCCATACAGGAACAATACCTACAGCTTGGTATCTAAACGATACTCTTACACAAGAAGGAGACACGGAAGTCCTTGTTAAATGTGCTTCCACTACGCTTCACCTGGTCACCTATAAACTCGTCACCTATAAACTCGTCACCTACATATAAATGTACAAACATTGAGTTTTAAAGCAATAGCTATATGTTACGCGGGGCATTCAAATCAAACTGGGAATTTGTTGGTCTAGTTCTATCTGAATGGGTTATAGCGTGCTGGAACTACTATTATTAGTTCAGGACACTTGAGTCCTTTTACTGCTAGGTGGCCACTTAACAAAGGCCAGTCATGTGATAGGTAAATAAAAATGTACGCTCGCTAGAGTCCGTCACGTCCTCTAGGTCGCGCTACCAATTGAGCAGGCTTGTTTTCGGGGCTTCTATGGTGCAATGGACCACATCTCAACCTGCTGCCGCCTAATTGAAATAGCGCGACTATAAGAATATAATTAACTCTGCTGGGCTAAGGTATTGATTCCCGCTAGGTCAAACTCCTTGCTGGACAAAACAGATCCAAATGGATACAGGCCCATAAGCCTACTGAGCTGTGTCGGCAAGCTGATGGAACGGATGATAAACACCAGACTGATGTGGCATCTGGAAGAAAAACGAATACTAATTCCACAGCAAGCCGGCTTTAGACAGCACAGATCCACTGAGGACCAGGTCATCCTCATAGCCCAAGAGATAGAAGATGCCTACCAGGCACAGAAACACACAGTAGCTGTTTGGGTGGATCTGGAAAAGGCATTTGACAAAGTCTGGAAAGATGGACTTAGAGTCAAGCTAAGAAGAAGTGATGTATGTGGGAAGATGTACAAGTGGATCAACCACTACCTCAAACAATGAACGGCCAGAGTCCAAGTACAAGGGCAGATGAGCAAAAAGGTGACACTCGAGCAGGGAGTACCCCAAGGGGGAGTATTGTCACCCACACTCTTCCTGGTATATATAAACGATATTACAGAGAATATACCAAGAAGAGTCCATAGCTCAATGTTTGCAGACGATCTGGCTATGTGGACCTCTGAAAAGAATCTCACCATAGCAAGAAATCGGATGCAGACGGCCCTAACATCGCTGGAAGAGTGGGCGAACTCATGGCTGGTCAAAATAAACGAGGAGAAAACAACATGCACAATATTCTCGCTTTCATTAAAACCCCAAAGTACCAAATTAAGTCTAAATGGCAAAATCCTGCAGCCAAACGACAACCCAACCTATCTGGGAGTCACATTTGATCGGCGCATGACATGGAAAAGTCAGATCGAGAGAAACCGAATGAAAGCCAGAGAAAGAATGGCAATCATGAGGAAACTTGCTGGCACAAGCTGGGGAGCAGACGAAGGCATACTAAAGAAACTGTACACTGGAAGAGTGAGACCAGTTCTCGAGTATGGCATTGCGGCATGGACAACAGCAGCGAAGGCGAACTTCGATAAAGTTAACAAACTTCAAAACCAGGCCATGAGAATTATAACAGGTGGCATGAAGTCAACGCCAATTGTAGAACTTGAAAAGATTACAAAACTGCAATCCATGACCGATAGAAGAGACTGCAGAGCCCAGCTGCAGTCAGAGAAACTCCGAAGACTGACGGACCATCCAATGTACCAGAGACTAAAAATTTGGGAAATGGGAAACTAAAGCGGAGAAACTTTGCAGAAATAGCCAAAGCAAAGATGCACGAAGATCCCATAAACACACTAACAACACCAAAACCCATCACTACTGTACGAAAACCTACCTGGAGGCAGGATATATTTCCAGAGGTGGTAGAAAATATACCAGGTATTGCAAACAAAAACTGCCAGACTGAAAGAGAAAGGAGAGACACTACCCTAAGCTTCATAACGAAAAGCTACCCAAGCATGGACTGGACCCATGCATACACCGACGGTTCTGTAACAAACACTACACAGAACGGAGGGGCAGGAGCATTCCTGAACCTACCAAATGGCAGAAAAATAACACTGTCATTCGCTACTGGTAAGTACACAAGCAATTTCAGAGCGGAGGCAGAGGCACTGAGGGCGGCAGTGGAAGAAATGGTGACACACAGTGAAAATGAGAGCCATATAGTCCTGCTGACAGATGCTCTCGCCGTAGTCACAGCGCTAAAAAGCCAGAAAAAAACTGAGCTTAATGACTTAAGAGCAGCACTCTGCAAACTGCGCCAGCAGTCCGCACCAAAAAGGGTAGTGGTACAGTGGGTTCCGTCACACTACAACATCCAAGGCAACGAGGAAGCAGACAGACTGGCAAAAGAAGGTGCAAGACTACCACAAACAGATACCAGTATGACGTACGAAGAGTCAAAACGGCTTATCAAAGCCAGATACATGACCAAATGGGAAACCGAACATACTGGTTACACCAAAAACGATGCCTATTACCAGTTGAACCGAAGAGAGCAGGTCGTTGTCTTCAGACTTCGCACTGGCCACAACAGACTGAGGTACCACCTATTCAACAAATTGAAGATAGGGTGTACCGACGAATGCCCGTGCGGTACTGGTAAAATGACCACTGAACATCTGCTGCAGAACTGCCCGACATACGAGGATCAGAGAGAGCAGATGTGGCCATTACCAGTGGAACTGCAAGACAAGCTCTATGGCAGTGGCGGGAGCCTCAGGATGACCGCCGCTTTTTTCGAAAAAATAATGGTTACTGTCTGACTGTGTACGCAGAAGAAGAAGAAGAAACCCCTTGCTAACTGCTACACAGAGTGTACGACAACCCTCCAGCCTTTTCAAAGACCAGTAATAATATTGACACATAGAGGTTTTTGCCAGGAGGATCTAATCTCGCCAAGCATCTGTCCCGCATGCCTGTAATCTATTATCAGTCAATGTGACCGGATACCTCTGACATCAATATCAATGGCAAGCGACTAACTACCTCGGCTCATCAGAGAAACAGTAAATAACATCAACCAGATGGTAGCTATGCTTCAGAAAGTAGGGAGACAAGCGGGTCTCGAGATAAACACCTTCTAGACAAAAGTCATGCGTAACCGTTTCGCTACATATGATCCAGTCATCCCCGATGGCGTGAATCTGAAGAACGTGGAGAAGTCTATCAGCCTGAGTCGCTCAATTGAGCATGTAGGATGACCTAAACACAGAATTAACATGACATCGTCGCGCGGACTGGGCGACTTTCTCGTCCATAAAGACGACATTAGACCACGCACACGGTCAGAGTCTGGGCGCCTCGCTGTTCAACTCCAGGGGTCTCCCTGTGATAAGTCGTTCCGCAGACACTTGGTCACTTACACAAAATATGGAGTCCAAACTCAGAGTGAATAAAGCCTCCCTTGAGAGACGTATAATCGCTCTTTAGCCAACGTACGGCAAATGTCTTAAGTGAAGGACGTAGTTACTCACGCAGTCAAGGCGAAGCATCGCTGGACTGGTCACCTGCCTCGGAGAACTGATGGCCGTTGGAGCACAGCGATAGCAGCTGGTACCCACGAGACAGAGAACTGATGACAGGTGGAGCACAACGAAAGCAGCTGGTACCCACGTGACAGAGAACTGATGACAGGTGGAGCACAACGAAAGCAGCTGGTACCCACGTGACAGAGAACTGATGACAGTTGGAGCACAACGAAAGCAGCTGGTACCCACGTGACAGAGAACTGATGACCGTTGGAGCACAGTGAAAGCAGCTGGTACCCACGTGACAGAGAACTGATGACAGTTGGAGCTCAGCGAAAGCAGCTGGTACCCACGAGACAGAGAACTGTTGACCGTTGGAGCACAGCGAAAGCAGCCTAGTACCAGGAGACAGAAGACGACCATGAGGAAGACCAACATCGCTCTGGACCGACTCTCTCTAATTCGGAAACATCATCCATGATTCTGCAGACGGAAAACTGATCACACACTCGTCCAGAATGGGACAGAAGACAATGCCAGCAAAGTTGGGACCCACAGCGTTGAAACCACTTTTGGAGAATTGGTCATACAGTAATCAAAAATGTGCTGATAATAGTGTAGTCATATATATATATATAGTTACGCACATCTGGTGAAGGAAATATGATAGCTTCATGAAATAAGTTTGACTGATCTACAAATCATCCGTAGTATGTTCAGTGCAAATTTCTGCTGAACATAACTTTCCCATCGCTCGTGTTTGCATCTTCCTATATATATATATATATATATAAATGTACAAACATTGAGTTTTAAAGCAATAGCTATATGGTACGCGGGGCATTCAAATCAAACTGGGAATTTGTTGGTCTAGTTCTATCTGAATGAGTTATAGCGTGCTGGAACTACTATCATTAGTTCAGGACACTTGAGTCCTATTACTGCTAGGTGGTCCACTTGACACAGGCCAGTCATGTGATAATAGTTGTCCATCACAAGTGATGAAGACAACTCTCTTTGTTCAGCCGTGTGGACAGTCGTATCACTTGCTGTGTCGCTGAAATGGGTGACTTGCGCGGTGATTTGGATTAAAGTGAGGAAGAAACTGCGCCTTTTGTCAACCTCACTCACAGAGCCTAAGCTACTTTTTGCCAGTGGCAAGACATTCATCGAGACGACTGGAGATAGCATAGGATGCAGATTTTGCCTGTGGGTTACCACCGAATCCTTTCCATAAACATGTAACCCGCAGGGTAGAAAGGTGGAAAGGCATCTAACGCAGTTTGTCGTGCCTTTTCGATAACCACAAGAGGTCGTATAGACAACACTCAGTGTGTGAGTGACTCTGGCATCTCTCCCCAGCTGTATTCAGCTCATTATAGTATCATTTAAAATTCCCACACGCCAAATTCGTGAAGGTGAACCGGCAGAATTAACCCGTGAAATACGACACAGGTATAAGCGTAGCGCCATTCAGCCGGCGTCCAGACCAGGATAAACGGATGGAAGAAATCACAAAAAAAGAACGAAATAACAAGTCCAGACGGAAAACAACTCCACGTTACCGTGAACACAAGTGTAAGTCGTCGACTAGTGTGAATTCCAGGCAAATCCGTGGTCTGGCGGCATCCATAATGATCCAAAACAGTATAGAAATGTAGACTCGCAGCCAGTTATGGCGCCATCGTTGCCAGATAAAAATGGCGGACAACACGGTTAGTGCTTCCATGGAACAGCGTGTTGGGATGAAGCTTCTTGTGAAAGAAAGCGTGAAAACTGCGGAATTATTCTACCCCGTGATGCCACTATTAACAGTGGACAGTGCATACGCATTTTTGAGTGATGTGCATAACCGCCTGCGTAAAGAACGGCCTGATCGGTTTGATCATAAATGGCGTCCTGTTCCTTTAAGATAACGCTCCGCCTCATACGACTCACCAGATTATATGCCGTTTGCAGCAACTCGGCTGGGAGGTATTTCCACATCCACCTTACGCTAAAAACGATTTTCACCCATTGGACCCCTAACAGAATTTATGGGCGCTCAGCATTTCAGCACTGATGACAAAATGAAACAGGCTGGATTGGTTCAGATATACTGACAAATCGTTATACGCTGAAACGTGTCAATCTTTACTTGAAAGGTGGGATAAGTGCGTAAACGTTGCAGGAGATTATATCGAAAAATGAATGGCCTTCTGACTACTTATAAAAACATTTGTTTCCTTACAAAAAAAGTCCCGGTTTTACTTAAACTCCACTCGTAGTTTTACATCGCAAGCGATTATGTCAACATCAGCAGACGTTTAGTCTTGATAATGAAATTTGAGCTGTTTTTGGGTTTAAGTGAATAACAAACTTCGCTTGTTGCATGGAAACAAACTTTCTCAAGGCAGTATGGCTGTATGGCTGACGAAATGTGGATCGACGTGATCCCCGTAGTAGTTAGCGTCACACATACGATGCCAAGAATAACACAATTGCATGTAGGCCTACACATTTATCAGCACACTCGGGATGTGAGGAAAGCTACTACAACCCGCCACTTAACGTCCTTTTCAGGGCGCACAAAAAGGTAAACTTACTCATTGTGGGAATTCAGCAACAACAGCAACAATAACAACAACAACAGCAACAACCACATTAACAACCACATCAACATACACATCAACAACAACATCAACAACCACATCAACAACCACATCAACAACAACAGCAACAACAACATCAACAACCACATCAACAACCACATCAACTACAACAGCAACAACAACATCAACAACAACAACAACAACATCAACAACAACAGCAACACGGATGTTCCCCCATGCCACCTTGGACCAGTGCCAAGGCATTTATCTAGACGACCGGAGGTAACTCAAGATGCAGGCACTCAGGTCTTACCTCCGTTGAGACCATGGATCGCTTGCGATTTGCGGGATTAGATCGCCTACCGTTTACGTTTATAACTTACCTCACAATCACAGCAACCCTCATACACACAAACACGCACACACACATACAGTGGCACAGAAAGATGTATACACACAAACACGCACACACACATACAGTGGCACAGAAAGATGTACACACACAAACACGCACACGCACATACAGTGGCACAGAAAGATGTATACACACAAACACGCACACACACATACAGTGGCACAGAAAGATGTACACACACAAACACGCACACACACACACAGTGGCACAGAAAGATGTATACACACAAACACGCACACACACATACAGTGGCACAGAAAGATGTACACACACAAACACGCACACACACATACAGTGGCACAGAAAGATGTACACACACAAACACGCACACACACATACAGTGGCACAGAAAGGTGTACACACACGTTGAATATTTATTCAAACAGATTAAAAGTTTATCTAAGAACATTATTTAAATAAAAGAGGAACGTATGCCATTACGTTCCTCTATCACTTATGTTCAAACTGGTGGCCACTCTGGTCCAGACGGCGCTGTCATTAGACAGTCCATGTTGGATATAAGCTGATTCTCCTTCACTGACAGCTTTCAGGTCAACAATTGCTGCAGGTTTCGCACGGTCAACATTATATTTACGGTACTTTCACACGGAAAAATCCAAAGACACGTCTGGTAAAAGCCACATCTATTTGTCGTTCAATCCGTCCATTCGAACCTTATATGAGGACGGTATTCGAAAAAGAAAATCCTCCTCATCTTGGGAAGGCCTGACATGACAGTGTTCTGCTGCAAGTTCAAATGGATGGCCACTTACATACACGTATTGAAGATTCCGTACATATATGTATGTATGTATGTTTGCGTACATCCGTGCGTTTGTATGTTTGTCTATTTGTCTGTCTGTATGTCTGTCTGGGAGAAGAGAAGGACTTTTTTTCAATAAAAGAAATTCATAAGGAAATGCTCCCTGTTTACGATGGGAAGAGTTTGTCCCGTAAAGCATAACTGAGTCGATACATTTTCACAAGGATTCTCAACTATTGCTGATGAAGCCCGACTTGGTCGTCCTGTTCAAATTGCAACATAAGCAACTGTACAGCGTGTGGAGGAGATGATTCGAACTAACAGACGATTAACAATAGACAGACCAACAACTGCAATATGGTGTTCGAATTCTTTAGCGTGCAACATTATCAATTGTTTTTCCATAAAGTATCTTCACAACGGGTAAGGTACTGACTAACGAACACAAAATGAACAAAATCAGCGTGTCCATGCATTGATAAAGTGGTGGGATAAATCTTTCAATGGTGTTATAAATTATGTTGAGTAATAAATGGGATGTGAGTGCAATACTAAATGGCTTTCAAGTTCGTATCAAATTTATTTGTCTTTTAAATATCCATTTGGGACATATTTACTGACTTACTTCGTATAATTGTATCACTTGTGTGTTATAATCAGTTCAGTTCAGTTCATCTGGGGACCTCTTGAGATCGTTGAGGCCTCACTGCTGACACCTCTAGAGTCCTGCGCCATCGCACTCTGTCTGCGAATGCGTTTTGTGCCTCCTCAGGTCGTAGGTTAGTCCATTCAGGAATGTTGTCTTCCCATGGTTTTCTTGTACGTCCCGGCCTTCGCATGCCATGTACTGTCCTGTAGTATTGTATTTACCAAGTCCATTAGAGCTTGAGGCGTGGCAATACCAAGTCAGCTTTTACATTTTGATGGTTGTGAGGAAGTCGTCGTACAGTCCATTTGCATTCTCGATTCTTCTTCGTACTGCATCATTTGTGATATCATCTTTGTTGGTACTATTTAGAAGTCTTCTAGAACATATCATCACCATGGCGTGGTATATTCTATGGAAGTCTGCTGTAATGGTCAATGTTTCGCAGACGTTGAGAAATATCGAAAGAACCAGTGATCGCATTACGCTTACCTTTATGACGAGGGAGAGTCGTTTATCTTTCCATTTAGGTTTCAATCGTGCAAGCGATGTTGTTTGTGCTGTTCTGACCAGGATCTCTGGTTTTGATTCCTGATCACTGATCGTTGAACCCAGATACTTGAAGCGGTTTACTGTTTCAAACGTATGTCTATTTGATTTGATCACAAAAGATGTTATAATAGAATTGAATTACCTAACATGTAATAGAAGAATCGTATATTATTTCATATGTAATTATGAATAGAATTGTGTAATACTGCATATGTACTGCTTTGTATGTGATGTAATACTAATGTTTACTGCTTTGTATGTGATGTAATACTAATGTTTACTGCTTCGTATGTGATGTAATACTAATGTTTACTGCTTCTTATGTGATGTAATACTGCACGTGTACTGCTTTGTATGTGATACTGCCACGAGGGGCGTTTAAGTCAAACCGGAACGTTTTTTGGAAAGATAAAAAATGGTCTCAAGTGGTTAAAATGTCCTTCATTTGTCGATATTGTCCTGCAATGTTTATGCACGAATCAAAACATTTAAGTAATGCTTGAAAAGCTTAGCGTAGAAAGATGTGTCAGTATGTCTGAACACATCCAGGACAAACTGTTTCACTTGGTCATCAGTGCTGAAATGATGACCTTCTAGGAATTCGTTTAGGGGTCCAAACAGGTGGAAATCGCTTGGAGCGAGGTCTAGGCCGTAAGGTGGATGTGGAAATACATTCCAGCCGAGTTGCTGCAGATGACACATACTGCGGTAAGTCGTGTGAGCTCGAGCGTTATCGTGCATGAGCAGGGTGTTATTTGTGATCAAACCAAGCGGTTTTTTTCGCAGACGGTTATGCACCTCATTCAAAATACGTATGTACTGTTCACTGTTGATTCTGGCATCACGTGGTAAAAAATCAACATAATGCCAAGTTTGTCCCAGAAAACACTCGCCATCACTTCTTTGGGTTGAGAGCCACAACGGCCGGGATCATCACTCACGGATGTACGGCCAGCTCTAAAACGTTTACACCATTCAAACGTCGTACTGCGGCCGAGTGTATCATCACTTTATTGTGATTGCAGTCTTCTGTAAATTTCGCTGGTTTCACTCCTCCTGTCACAAGAAACTTCCTCACAACACGTTGTCAAATGCAAGCTCTAACCTTGTTGTCCACCATTTTGTATTTAAATCACGTGTCTGGCCCATGACAAGTAGGCAGCCTAGCAGTAATAGGCCACAAGTTCCCCTAACTAATGATAGTAGTTCCAGCACGCTATATCCCATTCAGGTAGAACTAGAACAAAAAGTCCCGGTTTGATTTGAACACCAGTCGTACATTTAAAATCTCTGCTTTCACTTCACAAGTGATGGTCTGAAGTGTGTAATCAATTTTCGGCTTTTCACAATCTATTTTGGTGGCGTCTATCTAACCTATATGTCGCCTGTTTGGTCTTGATTTTTACGTAGCAAATGAATCGATATGTGACAGGAGATCAATTGTGGTTGAGTGTTCAAAATGACATTTCTATACCTGTGACAAATGTGTCACATATTTTAAACGTTTCTGGTTGAATCAAGGATCTGAGTGAGGTTGGTTGTGGGAACAGTTCGATGTTACTGAGGTAGAGGGATGGTAGTGAAGGAGGGTAGGGAAATGGAGGTAGTGTGGGGTGGAGGAATATGGAGATACATTCATAATTAGATGAGGAGAGTGAAAGAGACAGAAGAAGATAAAGTCTACATGAGAGGCGGAGGAAGATAGGCACAGAGAGAAATAGAAAGATATAAAAGACCGCAGAGGCAGAGAGATACAGAGAGTGAAAAAACTGAGAAATATTGAGAAATAGGGGTGATCAGAGTTAAAGAGATACAGTGATTGAAAAGGACGAAAGAGAGACAATTATAAACGATTTGGGAGAAAAATAAAAGGATTGAGTGAAGCAGCAAGAAACAAAGGGTGAGAGACAGAGAAAATGGAGAAAAGCTAGCCATGTTTATGAGCGCTGGAGAGAAAAGGACTGACTGGAAGAAAGATGAAAACGAGCAGGCATACAAATTTGGAGGGGGAGACATACTGAGAGAGAAAGAAAGGCTGGAGTAGACAAATATTTGGAGCGAGAGTCAGGCTGAGAGAGAAAGAAAGAAAGGAGCAGACAGAAATATTGTCCCTCTCGCCGCTTAACAGTTTGTCACACAAAAAAACATAAATCTCCCATACAAATCTAGTATTTCATTTCCACAGTTTGTCACACAAAAATCATAAATCTCCCATACAAATCTAGTATTTCATTTCCACAGTTTGTCACACAAAAAACATAAATCTCCCATGCAAATCTAGTATTTCATTTCCACAGTGTGTCACATGAAAAACATAAATCTCCCATACAAATCTAGTATTTCATTTCCACAGTTTGTCACACAAAAAACATAAATCTCCCATACAAATCTTGTATTTCATTTCCACAGTGTGTCACACAAATAACATATATCTCCCATACAAATCTAGTGTTTCATTTCCACAGTTTGTCACACAAATAACATATATCTCCCATACAATTCCAGTATTTCATTTCCACAGTTTGTCACACAAAAAACATATCTCCCATACAAATCTAGTATTTCATTTCCACAGTGTGTCACACAAATAACATATATCTCCCATACAAATCTAGTATTTCATTTCCACAGTTTGTCACACAAATAAAATATATCTCCCATACAATTCCAGTATTTCATTTCCACAGTTTGTCACACAAAAAACATATCTCCCATACAAATCTAGTATTTCATTTCCACAGTGTGTCACACAAATAACATATATCTCCCATACAAATCTAGTATTTCATTTCCACAGTTTGTCACACAAATAACATATATCTCCCATACAATTCCAGTATTTCATTTCCACAGTGTGTCACACAAAAAACATAAACCTCCCATACAATTCCAATATTTCATTTCCACAGTTTGTCACACAAATAACATATATCTCCCATACAAATCTAGTATTTCATTTCCACAGTTTGTCACACAAAAAACATAAATCTCCCATACAATTCCAGTATTTCATTTCCACAGTGTATCACACAAAAAACATAAATCTCCCATACAAATCTAGTATTTCGTTTCCACAGTGTGTCACACAAATAACATATATCTCCCATACAAATCTAGTATTTCATTTCCACAGTTTGTCACACAAAAAACATATCTCCCATACAAATCTAGTATTTCATTTCCACAGTGTGTCACACAAATAACATATATCTCCCATACAAATCTAGTATTTCATTTCCACAGTTTGTCACACAAAAAACATAAATCTCCCATACAATTGCAGTATTTCATTTCCACAGTGTGTCACACAAAAAACATAAATCTCCCATACAAATCTAGTATTTCGTTTCCACAGTGTGTCACACAAATAACATATATCTCCCATACAAATCTAGTATTTCATTTCCACAGTTTGTCACACAAAAAACATATCTCCCATACAAATCTAGTATTTCATTTCCACAGTGTGTCACACAAATAACATATATCTCCCATACAAATCTAGTATTTCATTTCCACAGTTTGTCACACAAATAACATATATCTCCCATACAATTCCAGTATTTCATTTCCACAGTGTGTCACACAAAAAACATAAAT
Source organism: Ariolimax columbianus (assembly GCA_036924085.1). Classification (NCBI taxonomy): domain Eukaryota; kingdom Metazoa; phylum Mollusca; class Gastropoda; order Stylommatophora; family Arionidae; genus Ariolimax; species Ariolimax columbianus. Next base: position 61,072,202 of record JAVGWX010000005.1, on the reverse strand, counting down.
CTCCCATACAATTCCAGTATTTCATTTCCACAGTTTGTCACACAAATAACATATATCTCCCATACAAATCTAGTATTTCATTTCCACAGTTTGTCACACAAATAACATATATCTCCCATACAAATCTAGTATTTCATTTCAACAGTTTGTCACACAAATAACATATCTCCCTCACAAATATAGTATTTCATTTCAACAGTTTGTCACACAAATAACATATATCTCCCACACAAATGTAGTCAGTATATCACGCAAATAACACCTGTATTCCACATAAATGTAGTATTTCCTCTAATCACTAACCAGTTCACTCCTCAAATAACACCTGTATTCCACATAAATGTAGTATTTCCTCTAATCACTAACCAGTTTACCCCTCAAATAACAACCATCTTCCACATAAATGTAGTATTTCCTCTAATCACTAACCAGTTTACCCCTCAAATAACAACCATCTTCCACATAAATGTAGTATTTCCTCTAATCACTAACCAGTTTACCCCTCAAATAACACCTATCTTCCACATAAATGTAGTATTACCTCTAATCACTAAATCGTTTGCCCCCTCAAATAATCACATAAAACCTTCCTCATAAAACCAACGACATGGCTAAACCTTCCCTTGTTGCTCTACATTGTATCCCTAAAATTGATTTTATTGCTCGAAGTGCCACAACTTTGGATCAAATATTCGTCTGAATGATTCTCTTTCCAACAGAGAATTGAGAAAATTGGAGAATTGCAAACAGAACTGACTTTGATGCATCTGTGTGAACTCACAGGTTGAAAGTGTCGTCTGCTTCCTCTCCGTAGCTCATTTTTAGCCGCTCAGAAATTGTTCGCTGACTTTGTCAGGTACCCATTTACAGGTGTGTCGACTAAGAAGCGGTCATACAATGAAAAACTTAGCTTTGTCTGTAAACCGTTGCATGACTAGATTTGATCCTACACTGGGATTGTAAATCAAGATCAAGACACAGAGACCACGGTGATTAGTTCAACAGTCCTGGGAACATGGCAGCTAAAAAAAAGAAAGATCATTATAGGAGTTTATTTCTGATGGTGAGGTCTTGAGAGAGGACTAATACGAGGGTATTGGACGGCAAGCTGCACCTTAGCCTGGCGTGGTGGGGGTCTTGATCGGTGAACTACACCCGAGTCTGATGAGGTGGGTCTTCGCTAGTACGCTATACCTGACCCTCGAGAAACATCAAAAATGAAAGCTGTACCACTTTGATAAACTCCAGACGATCACCCATTTGTCGAGCATCCAGCATGACTTGATTTGATCGTATTTTGGGATTGTAAGTCACGATCAAGACGCATATACCACGCTGATTAGTTCAACAGTCCTGGGAACATGCAAGCTAAAAATAGAAAGATCATTATAGGTGGTTTACAACAGGGATGTATCCTCTCACCGTATATATACAACATATATACGGAATGTATAATGGAAACAGTTCGAGAAGACGAGAACATTGAAAATTCGACCCATTTATGATTGGCGGGTACGAAATTCCAGAGTAACGATACGCAGATGACACAGTGATACTATCAAGAAGTACAGAAGGGCTAGAGCAGCTAATTTCAGCCGTAAATGGACACAGTAAAGATCAAAACCTGCTTATAAACATAAATAAAACAAAGATAATGACCACCGACAAAACATAATGTCAGCATAAATTTACAGTGGATGGTGAGGAAATACATCAGGTCACATATTTTTAATATCTGAGCTCCAGAATTGACAAAAATGACGACTGCTTGAAAGAAATGAGAAGAAGACTAGCCATGGCAATGCAGAGACTGAACAGCCTGAAGAAATTATGGAAGAGCACCAACAAAATTATAATAGTAAAAGTATTGAGAGCCTATGTTTTTCCTGTGGCAGCTTATGGCTGCGAATCATGGACGATTACCAAAACTTCCAGACAAAGAATCGATTCATTCGAGTCAAAATGTTACAGAAAGATCCTCATAATACCCTAGACGGAGAAAAATTCAAATGTAGACATTCGGCAAGAGTTGAGCATAGAAGAGAACTGGTTTATCAATTCTAATTTGGCTAGAAAATGCAAGTACTCTGGTGACATCAAGAGACACAACGGTCTCGACAGAACAGTGATGGAAGGTATGGTGCCAGGCAAAAGAGGAAGGGGTTGACCAAGAAGACGATGGCACAAAGATATCCAGGAATGCATGGGTATGACTGGCGGAGGCTGGAGTCTTGGCAAGGGAACGAGTTTCGTTCAGACAGACTGTGATGGGAGCGACGTTCTACAAAGGACATGCTACAATGTGATGGGGTTTACAAAAATCATTAACACGCCTGAGGAATAAATACCGCTTGCCTCTACAGTCGCCATGCAATCTACAGAATTTATATTTTCATTAGTTACTTATTTCGAATCTTGGTATTCAAACTGGCGAGTTACGCCTGTTGCCAGGCAGCAGAAGCTATCCGTTCTACGCGATTTATGCATTTTTGCTCTTTGCGTTTTCACTTCTTGCGGAACACTCTTTCCGGGGTGAAGGTCATGACGTCTTGGAAAGGAGTTTCATTACCTGTCCACATTTCTGCTAGGACAGATGCTGACAGCCTGCTTGTTTAGATGTGCAGCTGTAATGGGTTGTTGTTCGCGTACAGCCAGTACACAGGGTCGCCGATTTATTCGTCACTCTCTGATATGACTATACGCAGTCTCACCTCCTTTGAGACGACTGTACCCATGAAACTTGCGGGGTTCAAAACCTAACCGCTTCTCCCTTTCCGTCGTTGAGAGGTGAACGCCATGCCCTTTAGCCACTGCTATTTGTTTGTTGTTTGGCCCTGATTTAAAAAATCCAGTTGCCAAAATCGCGTCTGGTTGATCGGAAAGAAAATGGTAAACGTAACACACTGCTGTGGGGATGAAATTAAAGACTTTATTTTGCAAAGCCTGCCACTCATAAAAACACAGCTGACAGAAAAGACAGCCACCAGGGAGACTTCACCTAATATCATGAAGACATGTGCCTTGGAGACAGTCTCTAGCTACCCAAAATCGGCAGTCCTGGTACATACGGATGGATCAGCATTCAAATCTACCTCTTATGCAGGGTATGGTATCAATATGAAATACCCGGATGGGTCCATATACGAGTGATTCATGCGGTGAATACTGTTCAAGCAGTAAAGCGGAGGCCGAGGTTATAGAAACAGCAGTTAAGATTTTGCATCAACAACTGCCAAGGACATGCTTGCTCGGCAGCTATGGGATAACAGCAACAACAACAACAACATTGTACAAAACCACAGCTTATTTACGAGTAACCAATTCCCTTCATCTCAGTCTCATCTTTCATAACAGTAATCCAGATCCCCATTTACAGCTGGATAGACTGAAGCGTACCGGTTTCTGGATTCCAACATCGTAAATTTCCCATGAAAAACTAGTCCGTAAATCAGATGTTATCAGAAGAAAAACTTGCGAACAGCTAAGCTACTCACATCTGAAGGAAAACACAAAAATATAGAATGCGCATTAGGTTTTTCTTTCTTGTGAGATACATGATTCTAGCAAGCGAAGTTGAATAAGGCTAGTTCCATGTTGGATGCAGATTAGGCTCACACGTGTATTAACTTGAGTAAATACTCCATATCATTATAGAAGCCATAAAGCCAAATAGAAGGTCAGGCTATGTTTGTGAACAAATCCCCGAATCTGGTCTGAAGCATTAGCAATTTCATTTTTAAGGCTGTTTCACGAGAGAAGTTGGTTGTAAATCATCCTTGTATCTGATCGTGGTTCTGAACGGACGAGGGGCGTTCAAGTCAAACCGGTATTTTTTCATTTATATTTTTTTTGGTTAGAAACAAAAATGTTAAAGTAGTTCAAATACCATTTATTTTTCTATATAATTTCCTGCAAAGTTTCTGCACTTATCCCAGTGTTTGGGTAATGCTTGAAAAGAATTGTCAGTATATCTGAACCAATCCAGGACAGCCTGTTTCACTTCGTCATCAGTGCTGAAATGCAGACCTCCCAGACATTCTTTTAATGGTCTAGATAGTTGGAAATCGTTTGAAGTAAGGTCTGGGTTGTAAGGTGAATGTACCAATACCTCCTATTCGAGTTGCTGCAGATAGCACATAGTGCGGTGGGCCGTTTGCTGTCGAGGGTTATCTTGCAGGAGCAGGGCGCTCTTTGTGATATAATCTGGCCCTGGCTTGGCTTGGCTTCGTTCGTTCTGAATTTCCCGGAACCAAACCCTAAAAGGCTTAAGTAGCAGAATGTAGTCCAGAGAACGGAATGCGTTGTGTCGTAGTTTACAGTTTGACTGCGATATTTGCACCTTTCGGTCCAACGGATCCGACATCAGCAAGCATTTTTTTTAGTACCGGGCTAGCATTCCCTCTTCGTTCCCTTCTCCTTAGCCAGTCTGCCCTGCTGCAGACTGTTATCCAAGATCACCGCGTGGAGGTGTAGATGGGTCTTGGCAGCTCTGTTTCGCTCACCCTGACGCTAGCAGTCAGGTATGAGTCGCTGACCATTGCAGCTCATTCGCTACTCAGCATCTTGATCCCACTCTGGCTCTTTTTCCGCAGACGGTTATGCATATCACTCAAAATGCGCAAGTACTGTTCACTCTTGATGGTGGCACCACGGAGTAAAAAATCACCATGAGTGATGCTAAGTTTGTCACAGAAAACACACGCCATCACTTTTTGGTTAGGTGCCACCACGGCCGGGACCATCAATCACGGATGTACGGCCTTCTCTTAATCGTTTACACCATTCAAATATCTTACTACGGCTGAGTGTCTCATCACCTTATTGTGATTGCAGTCTTCTGTAAATCTCCGCAGGTTTCACGCTTTCTTTCACAAGAAACTTCATCACAATACGCAGTTCCATGCGAGTCCCGGTTTGATTTGAACGCCGTCTTAAAACAAATGGGTGATGTGCAGGAGTGTATCAACGGGGTACAACTTCCACTCTGAATGTTTCTTGAGGGACATTTATAGCGTGCTAGCCAAGATCCATCTCATCAGGCTAACGTGCAGCTTACCGTCCAAAACCCCACCACGCCAGGTCAAAGTGTAGTTTACCGTCCAAGACCCCACCACGCCAGGTCAAAGTGTAGTTTACCGTCCATACCCCACCACGCCAGGTCAAAGTGTAGTTTACCGTCCATACCCCACCACGCCAGGTCAAATTGTAGTTTACCGTCCATACCCCACCACGTCAGGTCAAAGTGTAGTTTACCGACCAAGCCCCCACCACGCCAGGTCAAAGTGTAGTTTACCGAACAAGCCCCCACCACACCAGGTCAAAGTGTAGTTTACCGTCCATACCTCACCACGCCAGGTCAAAGTGTAGTTTACCGTCCATACCCCACCATGCCAGGTCAAAGTGTAGTTTACCGTCCAAGACCCCACCACACCAGGCTAATGTGCAGCGTGCTGTCTCAAACCCCACAACGTCAGGCGATGGTGCAGCGTGTTGTCTCAAACCCCACCACACCAAGCTAATGTGCAGCGTGCTGTCTCAAACCCCACCACATCAGGCTAATGTGCAGCGTGCTGTCTCAAACGCCACCACGCCAGGTCAAAGTACAGTTTACCGACCAAAACCCCACCACACCAGGCTAATGTGCAGCGTGCTGTCTCAAACCCCACCACGTCAGGCTATGGTGCAGCGTGCTGTCTCAAACGCCACCACGCCAGGTCAAAGTGTAGTTTACCGACCAAAACCCCACCACACCAGGCTAATGTGCAGCGTGCTGTCTCAAACCCCCACCACGTCAGGCTATGGTGCAGCGTGCTGTCTCAAACCCCACCACGCCAGGTCAAAGTGCAGTTTACCGTCCAAGACCCCACCACGCCAGGCTAATGTGCATGGTGCCGTCCAAGACCCCACCACGCCAGGTCAAAGTGTAGTTTACGGTCCAAGACCATACCACGTCAGAATATAGAATATAGTTTTGTCCCTTTTAGAACATAGTCCTGTCGCTTCTAGAATATAGTTTTTGTCCCTTTTAGAACATAGTCCTGTCGCTTCTAGAATATAGTGTTGTTCCTTTTAGAACATAGTCATGTCGCTTCTAAAATATAGTTTTGTCCCTTTAAGAACATAGTCCTGTCACTTCTAGAATATAGTTTTGTCCATTTTAGAACATAGTCCTGTCACTTCTAGAATATAGTTTTGTCCATTTTAGAACATAGTCCTGTCACGTCTAGAATATAGTTTTGTCCCTTTTAGAACATAGTCCTGTCACGTCTAGAATATAGTTTTGTCACTTCTAGCTCATTGTCTTGTCACTTCTAGAAGATAGACCTGTTTCTTCTAAAACATAGTTCTGTCACTTCTAGAACATAGTTATGCCACTTCTAAAACATAGTACTGTCACTTCCAGAACTTAGTTTCGTTCTGCATTTATACCCGTGGCAAATCTGTAACTCTGTTCATAGTTTAGCCCAGCAAGATCTTGAATATCCATTTGACTGTTACTCCAACTAGTTTAAAAAGTGTATAAAATAATCGACAGTTCATAGCTTAACCTTTTGAACAAATGAACCCGCAACTACAACCAGACATGTTTGTGACACGACATATTTCAAATATTCAGGACCTAATTGAGCAGCCCAGAGATATAACAGACAACTCTCTCTATATTGCGAAAGCAAATTAATGGGCATTGATTTACGATATTGTCAGGCGTTAAATTGTAATAGGTCTAGCTGAGCGATTTTGGGCCATCCCCACGGAAGCGCACAAAAAGCTTAATGTGTTTTCCTAGCAAGATGGGCGGGCAAATGTTCAAATTAAACTTTCCCAAATGTTCAGAGTTTCCAGACGTAGAATCTCTGAGCACAAAGTTAATGTTGTTTCCCTGCCAATTATGTGCGCATTGGAAGTATAGAAAGAGGTTTGAGATTATAAGCAGGCCTGAAACGATATGTAAGCAAATATTTCTGATATTGCGAACGGACTCTGCGAGGAATCATTTATTTGGACTTAAGCTTCTTGCTAATCGCCTGTATCTTGGATAAGTTCTCGAGGCTTTTTCACTTTCATTCCATCTTATTTTTCTTCTCCTGCCTATTTTCTTTCACCGTCTGATTCTTCGTCTTCTTTCAGCAAATGAGACAGGGAATGAGGGTTTAAGTTGTTTTTTTTTCTCTTTTAAAATTATTTTTTAGCAATGAATGAATCAAAGTCACTCGCTCCTCTCGGTGCATAGTCCATTGACAACATTCTCGCCAGCATGCACGGGCCTAGGCTGCACTTTCTGCATCTCTCCAGGTGAAAACATTTAATTCTAGTTTCCTCTCACATTCTCTACTCCATGGATTTGTGTGTGCATGTGTTTTGATATATATATATACATCATCATCTGGTTGATTAGTCCAGGTACTGGTTCTAAAGTTGTCTGAGTATGTATCTCCATTAGACTATATTCTCTGTAGTTCTCTTCCTTGCAGCTTAAGTTTGTACTTTAATGTCCCTGCATGCCTGAGATGTAAAGGTGAGTCTTGGTTGCCCCGGTCCTCTCTTCCCTTGAATCTTGCCCTCTAGTATCTTTTGTAGAAGACTTTCATGTCTCGTGGTGTGGTTCAGCTAACTTAACCAACGTTTTCGTATCATATACAATATTTGTCTTTGTGCGCCCACGTCATTGAGTACATCGTCATTGGATCTTCTTCCTGTCCAACTCCCTCATTACATTCTACGGTAGCACCACATTTCAAACGCTACCAAGCTTTTTTCATCCATCGTCGCTAAAGTCCATGTTTTAGCCCCATACAGTGCAATTGGCCATATATAAGTGGCGATTATTCCTTTCTTTATTTCTATCCTGATATTCTTAGAGGTTAGTCATTTCTGTGGGTTTTTTTCCTAAGCCGTTTTTTGCCATTGCAATCTTTGTCTTAATTTCTGTCTCATCGCGGGCATCTTCTGTTATTGTTTGCCTTAAATATGTAAACTTCTGTACTTGTTTGATTATTTCTCCACGTATGGATATATTTATTTGTCTGTATACATGAGTATACATATGAGTATATATATATATATATATATATATATATAATTATTTATTTATTTAGAGAGAGAGAGAGAGAGAGAGAGAGACGGGGGAGAGAGAGAGATTGGGGGGGGGGGGAATTGCAGAAACGTAGAGAACGAAGAAGGACATTCAACAAAGATTCAAGTCCTTCGCTCACAGATGCCTACAAAGAATACTGATCATAAAGCGATGAGGAATAATGAGATGTGTCCAACAACAGCCACTGGGAACAACAAATGAAATGAAGAAAATCGGGCTGGATAGAACATCCCATGTTGATTGCACCGTCCGACACAGCTAGGTAGATTCTTTCATGGAATCCGCAGGGAAAGAGAAAACAAGAGGTAACTATGGCTCCTCTCACCTTCCGTGGAGTACTGACGAAGGTGGAACTACGTCGTTTTGGCTGTATTGCATTACGAAGGATGTCAGTAGACAGGCCACAATAGGAGATATTGCGATCCCCACCTTGTCGTTAGCAACACTACTATAACACAGAATGCTGACAGGAGGCAGGTGGTCGGTCCAGGCAAGTATAATTGCATGTGTTCTCATGCCATGTTGTTCACTTTCAGCCTGGCGTCATGGCGATGTCTCAGAGCCACTGCTTCATCATTCCTTTATTGGAAAGACGGTTAAATCGTCCAGGCTGGATGTAGAAGAAAAATGATGCATTTCCTCTGAGACTGACACTTTCTGTTCATGTCTTTGAAACGAATGCACAGAAGATATGGGGCGTGAAAAGATAATTAATTAACGTCAGTATTTTTCGCTGCCTTGCGTGTCAGTTTGTCTATGTATGGTTCTCTCTCTCTCTCTATCTCTTAGTCTAGGTGTCTGTCATTCCCTGTCTGCTTTGCATGTATGTCTACCTATGTATCACTCTCTCTCTCAATTTAGGTGTCTACCTATGTATCAATCTCTCTCTCTTTCTCTATGCATCTCTCTCTCAGTCTAGGTGTCTACCTATGTCAATCTCTCTCTCTCTTTCACTATCCCTCTCTCTCTCTCAGTCTAGGTGTCTGTCTCTCCATGTTGGCCTCGCGTATCTGTCTACATATGTATCAATCTCTCTCTGCCTAGGTGTATGTCTCTCGCTGTGTGCCATGCGTGTCTGTCTACCTGTGTATTTATCTCTCTTTCTCTCTCTCTCTCTCTTAGCCTACGTGTCTGTCTCTTCCTATCTGCCTCACGTGTATGTATACCTATGTATCAAACTCTCTGTCTCTCTTTCTTTCTGTCTCTCGATCTGACTCTCTCTCTCTCTTTCTCTCTCTCTCTCTCTCTCTCTCTCTCTCTCTCTCTCTGGATACGGTCTCTACTTGTCTGCCTCACGTGTCTATCTGCTTATGTATCAGTCTCACTCTCTCTGTCTAGGTCTCCGTCTCTCCCTGTCTGTCTCGTATGTTTGTCTATCTATGTTTCAATCTCTGTGTCTCTCATATCTCTGTATAAATGTATCTCTCTCTGTGCCTCTGTTTTTTGTCTTTCTCTGTCACTTTCTCTGTTTCAACCTCAATCTTTACCTCTCACTACTTCATCTCTTTCTCTGCTTCTATCTCTGGATGTATGTCTATCCTTCTCTATGTCTCTGTGCTTGTATCGCTCTTTCCTTGAATGTGTCTTTCTATGTCTGTGTTTCTGTATGTGCCTCTCTCTGTCTCACTATACATCTTTCTTTCTCTCTACCTCCATCTTTTAATCTCTACGTTTCTCTTACTTTATATTTCTCTCTGCCTCTATACCCCTTGACTTTTTATCTCATTATTTGTCTCTCTATCTCTTTATGTTTTTTTTTCTTTTTTCTAAATGTATGTCTCTTTTCTCGGTGTGTCATGTTTCTCACTCTCTCTGTATGTCTCTTGTATATGTGCCTCTTGCTCTCTCCGTCTCTTTGCATATTTCTAAATTGACCCCCATATAGCTCTCTCTCTTTATATATATATGTGTGGTTCTGCCTCTCTATTTATCATAATCTGCCTAGGGGATGGCGTGGCCTAGTGGTTAAGTGACACGGCTCACAACTAGAAGATGCTGGGTTCGATCCCCATCACAGCCTGGAGAAGAAATTCCTTAGAAAGTGCACGAGGAAGCAGATTCTTACATAAAATGCATGCTGAAGTCGGATGCACCGGGCCGACAGGAGCAAAATAATAAAAACCACAGTGCAACGCAAACCGTCTTGGGGATTAGAGAAATAAGACGAGCACCCCACTCCCCCCCCCCCCCCTCCAACCCCCGCCCCCACAAAAAGGATAAATATGTATGCCCATATAATTGTCTTTGTCTCTCTATAAGTCCTTCGCTTTGTCTGTATATGTCTCTTTAGGCCTCTATGTATCTGACTATAAGTGTCTCTGTCTCCCCCTCTATCTCTCTCTTTCTCTCGCTCTGCCTCTGCCACCTTCTGCCTCTATGTCTACAGTGTCTTTCTATCCACCTTTGTATGTTTCTTCAGACTCGTCTGCTTTCTCCCATGTCTGTATCGACACACATACACACGCACACACAACATCATTGATTCTATGGAGATCTCATTTTTAATATGAATTATTGATGAAATATGTAAAGTGACAGAACATAAAATATAAATGAAAGACTTAACACAGGTGATAATGAGGCATACATGAAAGGGTGGCCCCCGCATGATGTGGGCGGGGAGTGTGGAAAGATGAGATTCGAACATGATCAGTGCTACAGATATAAAACAATGTGATCGCGTATATCGCGAGCGTTTTAACTAGGGCATGATGAAGAGGAAGGTATCAGGGATAGAGGGAGTGAGGAGATGAATTGATGGGCAGAGGGAGTGACTTTGGGAGTGAGTGAGGCACGTAGAGAGAGGTGAGAGGTAGAAAGAAATACGAGGCAGAGAGAGGTTGACCATGAGAGAGGGAGTGGAAAATACAGGAAAACAGAGGGTGAGGGAAGGAGAGAAAGAGGGACAGATAGGTTGATGAAGTGATGGACGGAGGGATTTAAAATGTATATATAGAGGACAAGAGAGGGTATGGGACAAAGAGTAGGTGCGGGACAGGGAGCTAGGTGTGGGACAAAGAGAAGGTGCGGGACAGGGAGCTGGGTGTGGGACAAAGAGTAGGTGCGGGACAGGGAGCTGGGTAGGGAGCTGGGAGTGGGACAGGAAGCTGGTCGCGGGACTAAGAGTAGGTGCGGGACAAAGAGCTGGGTGTGGGACAAAGAGCTGGGTGTGGAACAAAGAGTAGGTGCGGGACAGGGAGCTGGGTGTGGAGGAGGGAGCTGGGTATGGAGGAGGGAGCTGGGTGTGGGACAGGGAGCTGGGTGTGGGACAGGGAGCTGGGTGTGGGACAGGGAGCTGGGGTGGGACAGGGAGCTGGGTGTGGGACAGTGAGCTGGATGTGGGACAGGGAGCTGGGTGTGGGACAGGGAGCTGGGTGGGGGACAGGGAGCTGGGTGTGGGACAGGGAGCTGGGTGTGGGACAGGGAGCTGGGTGTGGGACAGGGAGCTGGGTGTGGGACAGGGAGCTGGATGTGGGAAAGGGAGCTGGGTGTGGGACAGGGAGCTGGATGTGGAACAGGGAGCTGGGTGTGGAACAGGGAGCTGGGTGTGGGACAGGTAGCTGGGTGTGGGACAGGGAGCTGGGAGTGGGACATGGAGCTGGGAGTGGGACAGGGAGCTGTTTGTGGGACAGGGAGCTGGGTGTATGACAGGGAGCTGGGTGTGGCACAGGGAGCTGGGTGTGGGACAGGGAGCTGGGTATGGGACAGGGAGCTGGGTGTGGAACAGGAAACTGGGAGTGGGACAGGGAGCTGGGAGTGGGACAGGGAGCTGGGTGTGTGACAGGGAGCTGGGTATGGGAAAGACACAAAGACCTGGGTGTGGGACAGGGAGCTGGGTGTGGGACAGGGAGCTGGATTTGGGACAGGGAGCTGGGTGTTGGACAAGGAGCTGGGTGCGGGGCAGATGGTTCCCCACATTGACTTTACTGTCCACCACATTGACTTTTCCTCCCCCACATCAACTTCCCCCTATCCCACATCAACTTCCCCATCTCCCACACTGACTTCACTGTCCACCACATCAACTTCCCCATCCCCAACATCGACTTTCCTGTCAACCAAATCAACTTACCCCTTCCCCGTATCAACTTCCTGTCCACCACATCATTTCCCCTCCCCCACATCAACTTCTCCATCCCCCACAGAGAATTCCCTGTCCACCCCATCAACTTCCCCCTCCTCATATCGACTTCCCCCTCCCCGACATCGACTTTCCTGTCCACCAAAGCAACTTACACCTCCCCCGAATCAACTTCCTGTCTACCACATCATTTTCCCCTGCCTCACATAAAGTTCCACCTCCCCCACATCAACATCCCCTCCCACGACATCAACTTCCCCCTCCCCCACATCAAATTCCCCCTCCCCCACATCAACTTTCCCCTCCCCCACATCAACTTCCCCCTCCCCCACATCAACTTCCTCCTCCGCCACATCAACTTCCTCCTCCCCGACATCAACTTCCCCCTCCCCCAATCAACTTCCCCCTCCACCCCATCAACTTCCCCCTCCCCCAATCAACGTCCCCCTCCACCACATCAACTTCCCCCTCCACCCCATCAACTTCCCCCTCCCCCAATCGACTTCCCCCTCCCCCACATCAACTTCCCCCTCCCCACATCAAATTCCCTCTCCCCCACATGAACTTCCCCCTCCCCCCCATCAACTTCCCCCTCCCCCAATCAACTTCCCCCTCCACCCCATCAACTTCCCCCTCCCCCCCCCATCAACTTCCCCCTCCCCCAATCAACCTCTCCCTCCACCCATCAACTTCCCCCTCCCCTACATAGACTTCCCCCTCCCCCACATCAACTTCCCCCTCCCCGACATAGACTTCCCCCTCCACCCCATCAACTTCCGCCTCCCCGACATAGACTTCCCCCTCCACCCCATCAACTTCCCCCTCCCCGACATAGACTTCCCCCTCCACCCCATCAACTTCCCCCTCCCCCACATCAACTTCCCCCTCCCCGACATAGACTTCCCCCTCCCCGACATAGACTTCCCCCTCCCCGACATAGACTTCCCCCTCCACCCCATCAACTTTCCCCTCCCCGACATAGACTTCCCCCTCCACCCCATCAACTTCCCCCTCCCCCACATCAACTTCCCCCTCCCCGACATAGACTTCCCCCTCCCCGACATAGACTTCCCCCTCCCCCACATCAACTTCCCCCTCCCCGACATCGACTTCCCCCTCCCCCACATCGACTTCCCCCTCCCCTACATCAACTTCCCCCTCCCCCACATCAACTTCCCCCTCCCCGACATAGACTTCCCCGTAGTTCTCTCTTGAGACAGTCTAATCTTCATGTCAGTCTGCTTGACGAGGTAGAAGCTGGACGTCACCGCCTAAGTTGTAAGCGACACGCCGATGAAACCAAACATAACACAAACGTATGCAGGTCCACCTTCATCATCACGCTCGGGATGTGAGGAAAACTACTGCAACCAGCCACTTAATACCTTATTCAGGCGTTACAAAAAGTGACTAGTTGTGGCCATTCACAACTACAACAAATCAATACGCGAATGATGGTTTACAGATAATGAAAAAAATCGTTGATATCGTATTACACAGTTTGGATCAAGATACTGATCAATGCATGAGCTGAAGCAGCCAGCGATCCAAACCTGACGGCAAGCGTCAGGGCCACCGAACACGAGCTGGCAAATCGTTTCCACACCTTCTCGCGGTGATCCTGGATAACAGACTGCAACAAAGTAGTCTGGCAAAGGAGAACTGATCGAAGAGGGTATGCTAACCCGGTACCCGAACATCCTTGCTGAAGTCGGATTGACCGGACCAAAATGCAAATATTGCATTCCAGCTGTAAACTACAACACAACACATTCTGCTACTTGCACTTTTTCATAAAGCACTTTTCATGGCTTTATAGTCGGAGTTTAAGAAGGAACGACGAAGAAGGAAAAGAAGTATTATACAGTTTGAAACTGTTGAGGAGATAATGTCACGTTAAGAGATTGTCTAATTCTTCTCGCTTCAACAGTTGTGATGTAATGGAACAGATAGTGGCTTAATGATAGGAATTACAAACCTCTAGATTAGATAGCAATTTCACGAAGGATAGTGAGTCAGCTTCAATCGTAACAAGCACAAACCTCAAGAGATGGGAGGCGACAAGGCGAGAGCCCACACGTACAGATACAAGGTTATTCCAGCCATGGTTCACGGCTGCGAGGCATGGAACCTACGAAACATAGAAGCAAAGAAACTTCGAGACGTTTAGGTGACACTCGATCGAAGAACATTGATGGTAGTTGGTTGGTTTTGGTGGTTGGTTGGTTGGCTGGCTAGTTGGTTGGTTGGTTGGTTGGTTTGCTGGCTAGTTGGTTGGTTGGTAGTTGGTTGGTTTGGTTGCGAATGCCCACAATGGGTTGGTAATTCTTTTGTGCGCCCTGAAAAGGACGGAACTTGTGTGACAGATTGCAGAAGCTTTTCTGTAATCATGAGCCTGCGGATGAAGTGGACAGGGGACCTCCAGGCAATTGTGTAATGCTTGTCTTCATCTGCGATTCACTCACTACTACGGGGATCACGTGGAACCTAGGAGGACGGCGTGATTAAGTGGTTAAGTGACATGGCTCACAACCCGAAGGTGCTGGGTTCGATACCCATCACAGCACCGGCGGTTACCCTGTAGAAGCAAACCCTTAGAAAATACAAAAGGAAGCAGACCCTTAAATAAAATGCATTCCGAAGTCGTATGCACTGGACTGACAGGCGCAAAATGTTAAAAAAACCACAGTGTAACGCACACCGCCTTGGTGATAAGAGAAATAAGACGAACGCAATAAGAAAAATAAAAAAAAACTTACCTTGTAAGCCAGACTGTTGTCCTCAACAACAACCCGTTTCCAGGACATCCAACGAGGAGGTCAGATGAGGGTCTTAGCTAGTATATGACTCCTGACCCTGGCTAAAATTGTCTGATCAGTGTGTTTTGCCTGACCAGACGTTAGCCTCATCGTCCCAAGAACATTGATAGAAATCAGATACTGAACCTTCTTGAATGACGCCGTACATTCTGCATCGTTAAGTCAATGCCGATGGGCCGCACACGTGGTGCGTATACCTGAGTAAAGATGGGCACCTTCTGGTGGCTCCAAAACTTTCAGCATCCTCTCAGGCATCCACAAACCAGCCGGAAAGTTGACCTACGTAAAGATAGTCGCCTTCTGATGGCTCCACAACCTTCAGCATCTTCTCAGGCATCCACAAATCAGCCGGAAAGTTGACCTGCTCGCAGTAAAACATGATGAAGTCAAGTCACGTCACTGCACGGAAGGTTGACTGCAATCAATCCTAGACTGCTGTCAGCCCATAGTCCTACCCTCATGTTGTTGCTGTTGTTGTTGTTGTTG
This sequence comes from Ariolimax columbianus, assembly GCA_036924085.1. Taxonomy (NCBI): domain Eukaryota; kingdom Metazoa; phylum Mollusca; class Gastropoda; order Stylommatophora; family Arionidae; genus Ariolimax; species Ariolimax columbianus. The sequence continues at coordinate 61,056,721 of JAVGWX010000005.1, read as the reverse complement.
TTGTCAATGTTTGTGCGCCCTGACAAGGACGTTAGGCGGCGGGCTGCAGTAGCTTTCCTCCCATGCGGTTGTGCTATCCTCAGCTTCATCTGCGCGTCGCTCACTACTACGGGGACCCCCCCCCCCCAACCTCGTTAGCCAGACTGCAAATAAGAACAGTCCGTTACCATCGAGGGCTACATAAAAATCGAGGTGGGGGTCTTGGCCAGTATATTTTGCCTGATCAGACTAACATGACTGATCAGTATATTTTTCCTGATCAGACTAACATGACTGATCAGTATATTTTGCCTGATCAGACTAACATGACTGATCAGTATATTTTGCCTGATCAGACTAACATGACTGATCAGTATATTTTGCCTGATCAGACTAACATGACTGATCAGTATATTTTGCCTGATCAGACTAACATGACTGATCAGTATATTTTGCCTGATCAGACTAACATGACTGATCAGTATATTTTGCCTGATCAGACTAACATGACTGATCAGTATATTTTGCCTGATCAGACTAACATGACTGATCAGTATATTTTGCCTGATCAGACTAACATGACTGATCAGTATATTTTGCCTGATCAGACTAACATGACTGATCAGTATATTTTGCCTGACCCTGACTAACATGTCTGAACAGTATATTGTGTCTGATCAGACCTTAGTCTTCCTCCCCTCTCTTGTCCTCTCAATTACATCCCTGTCTTCTCCGTACTCGCCTACCGTCGATCATTCCATCCAGCATTGTTTGCAGCACAATCTAATATCTCTTTAATAATTGTATAACAAATAATTAATTTATCGAATTATTTTACTTAAGCAATTCTCTTCCTATTCCAAAACTCTTCATACATTCTTATTTGTTCGCCTGTCTTTTCGTGAGATGTAGACCAACCTTCTCCATTCCCACATTTCACAGGCTTGAACTTGATCTGTAAACTGATTGTTCATCGTCCGTAATTCCACTCCACAGAAAAATGATCAATGAATAACGCCTGACAAGGTACAAACGTGGTACTCCAAGGCAAGGAACCGAAATGAAACACCGCTTGACTTCCTGACATCAAATACTTGACTTCCTAAGATAAATACTTGACTTCCTGACATCAAATACTTGACTTCCTGACATAAAATACTTGACTTCCTAACATCAAATACTTGACTTCCTGACATAAAATACTTGACTTCCTAAGATAAATACTTGACTTCCTGACATCAAATACTTGACTTCCTAAGATAAATACTTGACTTCCTAACATCAAATACTTTACTTCCTAAGATAAATACTTGACTTCCTGACATCAAATACTTGACTTCCTAACATCAAATACTTGACTTCCTGACATCAAATACTTGACTTCCTGACATAAAATACTTGACTTCCTGACGTAAAATACTTGACTTCCTGACTTCAAATACTTGACTTCCTAACATCAAATACTTGACTTCCTGACATAAAATACTTGACTTCCTGACATCAAATACTTGACTTCCTGACATAAAATACTTGACTTCCTAACATCAAATACTTGATTTCCTGACATAAAATACTTGACTTCCTGACATCAAATACTTGACTTCCTGACATAAAATACTTGACTTCCTTACATCAAATACTTGACTTCCTGACATAAAATACTTGACTTCCTAACATCAAATACTTGACTTCCTAAGATAAATACTTGATTTCCTGACATCAAATACTTGACTTCCTAAGATAAATACTTGACTTCCTGACAACAAATACTTGACTTCCTAACATCAAATACTTTACTTCCTAAGATAAATACTTGACTTCCTGACATCAAATACTTGACTTCCTAACATCAAATACTTTACTTCCTAAGATAAATACTTGACTTCCTGACATTAAATACTTGACTTCCTAAGATAAATACTTGACTTCCTGACATCAAATACTTGACTTCCTAACATCAAATACTTGACTTCCTAAGATAAATACTTGACTTCTTGACATTAAATACTTGACTTCCTAAGATAAATACTTGACTTCCTGACATCAAATACTTGACTTCCTAACATCAAATACTTGACTTCCTAAGATAAATACTTGACTTCCTGACATCAAATACTTGACTTCCTAAGATAAATACTTGACTTCCTGACATTAAGTACTTGACTTCCTAAGATAAATACTTGAATTCCTAACATCAAATACTTGACTTCCTAAGATAAATACTTGACTTCCTGACAACAAATACTTGAGTCCAGGGATCTTCAGAAAAATTGCCATCATGAACAGACCGTCGCAGCTCGAGTTCGAACACCGACCGTCTGATAACGATGCAAACAGGTTGACCACTTCACCACAGAGGCCCTCAGAATAACTTTATGTTTATTTTTTGCTTTGTCTGTGCCCATTATTTTGGTTTCTCATCTTATTATTGATTATTCTACATTCGTTCTATATGGATTATAGGGTGACAATCGTGCAAGTCAATCGTGCAGGATGTTTTCTTCCAATAAATGTGTGCACTGTTAGAATAGTAAGTTTTTGTTGCAGTTAGATATTCCTGATAAGGTTGCAAACCTCACACAATCATGTTGAGTCACGTGGTGTGATATGCTTGTAAGTGTAGTGGTCCTTTCTATTTCTCACTTTGGAACCCTTTCACTTGGTGAATTAGTCGATTCACTTACCATAAGTGGTTTAGAGTCTTCTGCCACTTCATTTTTCTACACAATGAATCGCAGATCCACGCTCAAACGTTTTTAGCCGTCTCTGGCGACATATAACAATGGGAATAAGAGTGCAGTGAATTAAAAAAACAGCAAGCAGCGACTCATATTAGACGTATTGCGTTAGATAAAGCAAACTTTCTCATCTCGTCTCGTCTTTACCCTAACCCTCAGCAAACTTTCTCGTCTCGTCTCGTCTTTACCCTAATCCTCGGCAAATTCTCTCGTCTTGTCTCGTCTTTACCCTAACCCTCAGCAAACTCTCTCGTCTCGTCTCGCCTCGTCTTTACCCTAACTCTCAGCAAACTCTCTCGTCTCGTCTCGTCTTTACCCTAAATCTCAGCAAATTCTCTCGTCTCGTCTCGTCTTTACCCTAACCCTCAGCAAACTCTCTCGTCTCGTCTCGCCTCGTCTTTACCCTAACTCTCAGCAAACTCTCTCGTCTCGTCTCGTCTTTACCCTAAACCTCAGCAAACTCTCTCGTCTCGTCTCGTCTTTACCCTAACCCTCAGCAAACCAGAGCTGACTAAATACCCTATTCCGTCACCAAGTACCTGCTATGGAAACTTGCTGCAATTCAGTTTTAATGTGCAATTTGATGTGCAATTTGATGTGCAATTTGATGTGCAATTTGATGGGCAATTTGATGGGCAAATTGATGGGCAATTTGATGGGCAATTTCATGTGCAATTTGATGGGCAATTTCATGTGCAATTTGATGGGCAATTGGATGTGCAATTTGATGGACAATTTTATATACAATTTGGTGGGCAATTTGATGGGCAATTTGATGGGCAATTGGATGGGCAATTTGATGGGCAATTGGATGGGCAATTTGATGGGCAATTGGATGTGCAATTTGATGGGCAATTTGATGGGCAATTGGATGTGCAATTTGATGGGCAATTGGATGGGCAATTTGATGGGCAATTTGATGGGCAATTTGATGGGCAATTTGATGGGCAATAGGGTTTGCAATTCCTTACACCGAAAGCCACAGTTAGATCTCAACTTTAGTAATTGCTGATGTCAGCACCTTGTCTTCTAGTGAAACTGCATAATGATAGATAGCATTGTCCATTACCAGACAAAGAAGGTCTTCTAGTGAAACTGCATAATGATAGGTAGCATTGTCCATTACCAGACAAAGAAGGTCTTCTAGTGATACTGCATAATGATAGGAAGCATTGTCCATTACTAGAAAAAAGGTCTTCTAGTGAAACTGCATAATGATGGGTAGCATTGTCCATTACCAGACAAAGAAGGTCTTCTAGTGATACTGCATAATGATAGGAAGCATTGTCCATTACCAGACAAAGAAGGTCTTCTAGTGATACTGCATAATGATAGGAAGCATTGTCCATTACCAGACAAAGAAGGTCTTCTAGTGATACTGCATAATGATAGGAAGCATTGTCCATTACCAGACAAAGAAGGTCTTCTAGTGATACTGCATAATGATAGGAAGCATTGTCCATTACCAGACAAAGAAGGTCTTCTAGTGATACTGCATAATGATAGGAAGCATTGTCCATTACCAGACAAAGAAGGTCTTCTAGTGATACTGCATAATGATAGGAAGCATTGTCCATTACCAGACAAAGAAGGTCTTCTAGTGATACTGCATAATGATAGGAAGCATTGTCCATTACCAGACAAAGAAGGTCTTCTAGTGATACTGCATAATGATAGGAAGCATTGTCCATTACCAGACAAAGAAGGTCTTCTAGTGATACTGCATAATGATAGGAAGCATTGTCCATTACCAGACAAAGAAGGTCTTCTAATGTCGGAAATACAGTTTTTTTCACTTTCTAAATATGTGGCGATCTACCTGTGAAGGACAGTCCTGATCGTCGGAAGATTTTGAAAGTCATGAATTCACCATTCGTCAACAGTCTATTATGTCTGCCACCTGCATGGGCTATCATTAGTCGCTGTCTTTTACTACCTGGTACAATTCTCTTCAAAGTTGTGTCTGCGTATTGATTTTCATTAGTATGATAATAATTTATTCATGTTTCATCTACATACACATTATCGTAATATTCCTTATCAATTTTCATAACTTCCTGTAAATATTTGTTTCTAAAAGCCTGTGTGATTGCGGAATTTGACGACCCCGTACAGTTTTCTACAGTGTAGTTTTACAATGTAGAATGTCGATGTTCTTTCCCAGTGAAATTGTCTATTTTATAAGCGTCAGTGCTTCTTAGAATTCACCATTCTATAAATTTATCGCTTACTAACTTCTTTGTCCAAGCTATCAAAATCTTTTTTTTTCTTCGGTCTCCTGAGGAATTTATAGATAGAATGTGATGTTCTAGTATCATGCGCGAGAATGGCTTTCCGCCATTACCCAGGGCATGAATTGTGCGTTTCAATAGTTTTGGAATATGATTACACAGGCTCCCACGTTTTACGTCATATGATAAATATTTATACAATTGTATATCTACGTTAACTAGTGCAACGAATTTATCTGTTATTCAAATAACAAAGGTAATGCATATCTCCATTACGGATCTGCAAATTGAACAGAATTGTGTTAATGACGGAGTATCCAAAAATTCCTCATCTACCAGTCCTGCGTGGTTCCAGTCCTGGTTTACATCTACCAGTCCTGCGTGGTTCCAGTCCTGGTTTACATCTACCAGTCCTGCGTGGTTCCAGTCCTGCGTGGTTCCAGTCCTGGTTTACGGTTCCGAAACCTATACATTGCTGAAACATGACTTGTCGAGAATGGAGGCATTTGACACGCGTCCCCAGCGGCGTATTCTGTGTATCCGATGGCATGACTACTTCTGCAACTTGGAGGTCTCTGGTAAAACAGTCCTACAACCCAATCTCAGAAACACTTGACCGGCGCCGACTTTCTTTGTTCGGTCATGTTGTACGACTGGTCCAGGAAACCCCTGCCCCCAAGATACTACACAAGTCGTTACTCAGCGCCAAAAGTCTTCCCCTGATCGGTTGAGGCACAGAAGAGGCCGTCCCCGAACAGTATGGCTTCAGCAAGTAGCAACCTCCTTCTCTGGACGAGGCCTGGAACCACGCCACAGCTGTGGTCATGGATGTAGCCGACCGACACAACGGGCCTCAAACACCTAAGCGAACATTAGTATTATTATTATCCACAAATTTGCAGTGTAGCAGTTCACGTTGACGATTTACAGTACAACGCATTTGCAGTATGTGATTCCATGAATGACCACCCTCCTTACTTCGCTACGGGTTACTGTAGAACACTTAAAATACTATCCAGCTAGGACACATATTTGCATTCACCTAGAAAACATAGTATTCCTTACTTATGCCTCGTCAGTAAAACAACATAAAGATGAAGATCTCGAGCGATGTATGTTCTCCCTGACACAGCTCTCAGCGAACATCCAAGGATGGTTATACAGTGGATCTCATCCATCTCCAATATTTAATGCAATGAAGCTGCAGACAAACTAACAAAGTGTGGAGGAGCATCCCTACAAACAAATCGAGTATCACATATAATGAGGCTAAGACCATAATTAAAGCGAACTTCAGGAGAAAATAGGCTGAACAACACCCCGACTTCCGAAAAGAAGACAGCTACTATAACTTAACTAGAGAAGACCAAGTCATCATCTTCAGACTGACAACTGGGTGTAACAGACTCAAGGGTCATTTTTACAACAAAATTAGGATTGGAACTGATGACAAGTCTCCATGTGGGGAGCATACCATGACCGTGGAACACATCCTGCAAAGTTACACGCTCATGCAGGAAAAGAGCGAACAATACTGGCCTCGTGAGACAGCTATGAGACAAAGTCTGTATGGAGATAAAACAACTTTACAAGCAAGGGTGTCCTTTGTAAGAGAAACCGGGACCTTGATCTGAGAATGTAAGAGAAACGGGACCTTCATATCAGGATGTAAATGAAACAAGAACTTGATCTGAGGATGTAAGTGAAACGGGACCTTGCTCTGATGATGAACGAAGAAGTATGTACCCCAAATAATCTAAAATTCGTCTTATTTTCTGTTCATAATGTTGGGAGATAGCGTCTACTTATTTGAATACTTGAAATCCTGGTATTCAGGCAAGGCGGCCTGATTCCAGGTAGCCTAAGCTCCTTGAATATGTACATGTCTTCCACATTGAAGCACCATGACCGTTCAAAGGCGTGGTACAAATCATCTCTCCATTTCGTGAGGGAGGAGGGGAAAGGGCGGCCGCAATGGCGGTTGTAGTTCTATGGCCACCAGAAAGGCACCTTCCTCGTCCAGCTATCGTCAGTCATGAGGACAACATGGCCGACCCATCTGTACTTATGTATTGATACAGAGTCAACGAGATCCAGAAACTCAGTTTGATGGCGATTGTCGACGCGTTTCGGATTTAGGCTCTTAGGGAAATATTTAGGACTCTACGCTCTATTGCTCTTTCGGTAATACGGAGCTTTTCTGCGTCTGATTTGCGTAGAGTCCAAACCTCACGCCCACATACCATCGCTGGGATATTCACGCTGTTGAAGGTGTGAGCCCTTGCCTCCACGAACGTCATCTGCTAGAGTATCGGTAAAATCGGTTTTAAACCGAACAAAGTCGAAACGGGCTGAATAAAACAGACACTGCGGTTGGCCGGAATTTTAAAATGTAACTCAATTTCTACTGAACCCTTTTTGCCCTACGGGGGAACTGCTATTGGAAGCTGAGCCCATCGTAAATGCCAATGCGTATCACAATCTAGACCAGGAAATCAACAAGAATCACAATGATAAGGAGACACCACGCAGGAGAGCAGCGGGTGAGCACTGCTTCAAACGTATTAAACTCTTAAAATAGCAGATGACGTAAATTTTACAATATTTAAAAATATATGGATTGGCTTGGCTTTGATTGGCTTGGCTTTGTTCGTTCTCAATCTTCTGCTACCAAACCCTGAAAAGGGCTTAAGTAACAGAATGTAGTCCAAAGAACGGAATGTGTTGTGTTGTAGTTTACGGCTTGACTGCGATATTTGCACCTTTTAGTCCCACACATCCGACTTCAGCAAGCATTTGTTTAATACCGGGTTAGCATTCCGTTCTTTGAACCCTTCTCCTTAGCCAGTCTGCCCTGCTGCAGCCTGTTATCCAGAATCACCGCGTGGCAGCTCTAGTTCGCTGGCCCTGACGCCAGCAGTCACCTATGGGTCGATGACCACTTCAGCTCATGCCCTGCTCGGCATCTTAATCCCCTAAAATTATGTAATTAAACCTATTTCTTAGTTCTTAGTCTACAGGCCACAGCTCTGGTATGATCTGGATGTGTCCGGAAGGAGGATTTTTTGCTTATCGGGATAGGATCGAGCAGCTAATTACTCTGCTGCTTTGGGACAAGTGCCGCGAAGGATGGTTAACCGATCTGCGAGTTCATGTTAATAAACTCAAACACTACATCAAAGTAGACCTGCAGCCTGTTAGGCGTCATCTATGCAACTCGATACACACCACCTAACCATGCCCGGTGTTATGTCATGTTACACAGTTAGTCTCCTCTTACGACAAACTCTCTGAAGGACCGTTATGCTATTCTTGTATATGTCCTACAACAAAAGCTCAGCAAACCATTCGGGCCAATTCTGCGTATTTATATCTCATTATTACCGAAATATATTATTTTCAAGTTCATTTATCTGAGCGCACTTTAAACTTCCTATCCTACAATCACCAAATAATATTCAATTGAAGGTAATTCATTCTTCCGTTGTTAAGGGCTGTAACAGAGATAATTTCTCTCTTATCGATTACTTGTATTGACCAGTTAGTCGTTTCATTCTCCTATCGTTAGAAGTTGTTAAAACAGATAAAGAATCCTTGATAAATATACGTCCTGATGTTCTTCAATTCTTGGCTAATCCCTGCTGAAACAGCAAACGAATCTTGGGCCGAATGATGTCCTTCGTAGCAGCAATAATGCTCGCTGCATCTGCCTTGTGTTTTCTTATTCTTTCCGTTCGGTTTCTTGTGCTCGTGTTATTCCCCTAAATGAACCGTCTCCATGAAGTGAAACGTCAGTTGCAGGTCCTCAATGGTTCCCCCACAGTTTGTCTTGTATGCCTTGTTTTTGTTTTTGCGATCTTTCGTGATGTGCCGCAAATATGTTTCATGATTTTTCTTTGTCCGAAATGAAAACTACAATTTTAGTTCCGATGATTACTTCCGTTGATTAGACCTACTGTGAAAATTTACATGACAGCTAAGGAATAAAGACCACTTGTGCCAGCAGTCAACAAGCAATGTGCAAGTTGTGTTTGCAATTTATCTGCGACTAAAAGAACTTATAGAGGTATCAAAACCGTGTCACACGCTCTTCACTACACGCTCCTCAGCACCCATTACCCACTCCTCGCCACTTGATCCCCACCACACGCTCCTCAGCACCCCATACCCACTCCTCACAACTTGATCTTCCCCACCCGCTCTTACTCGCTCCTTATCACCATTACAAACCACACTGACATAACCACCCTCTCCTCACCACCCTCTCCTCACCACCCTCTCCTCACCACCTTCTCCCTACCACCCTCTCCTAACCACCATCTCCTTACCACCCTCTCCTCACAAACATTTTCTCATCACCCCTCCTCACCATCCCTCCTCACCACCCCTCCTCACCACCCCTCCTCACCACCCGTCCTCACCACCCCTCCTCACCACCCCTCCTCACCACCCCTCCTCACCACCCCTCTTCACCATCACCTCCCCCACCCTGTTGTTCACTATGTCCGCCCCTGATAAACCCCCCATTTCTCAATGCATGTCGATGATCTCCCCTGAAGTTAGGGGACGTAACCTAGATAATGTCTCATTGATTGATTGCTAATATTGAACATCGATTCGCTATCTCTATCCATAGTTTGCACGTGTCCAGTACTCAATCTCTCAATAAGAGATTGCAAATATTGAAATTCAAGTCTCTCTTACCCTGTACCTTGGGAGTTCAGGAACGAGAGAGACGAACTCTGAATGTAAAGCTCTTTTGTGTGGTAAATAAAAGATGAGGACGCGAGGAATTGATGGATACGAATCACGTGACTTTTTGTGCTGGTGTTTTCTGATTTCCCTGAAAGTTGATTGGTCTGTTGGGCCGATGAGAATGAGCGATAGGACGAGTTAATGTTCTCGGAGAAATATTCGAGTTTATGATACAATGAAGGCGTTCACTTGGTGCAAAACGATTGTAAGGTCGTAAATTGGATGGTTGAGTCCGGTTCTGATATCCATTTTTGTGGAAATTGTCTCGAGATGTTGTAGATCAGCAGATGAGAGAGGGGAAGATGGTGTCAGGATAGTCAAGATGAATTGTTTCAGTTGCTAGGAAAGAGGGGATATGGAGGAGAGGGGGGGTTGGACAATAGAGGAACGGAATAACTTGGGAAGGAAATGTCCCCGGTTCAGGCGTACCGAAAAGTGTTCTTTGCTGTACCGAAAAATGTGCGGTTTGTGCATGACGGGAAATGTGCGGTTTGGAATGACGGGAAATGTGCGGTTTGTGCATGACGGGAAATGTGCGGTTTGGGCATGACGGAAAATGTGTGGTTTGTGCATGACGGGAAATGTGCGGTTTGTGCATGACGGAAAATGTATGGTTTGTGCATGACGGGAAATGTGCGGTTTGTGCATGACGGGAAATGTGCGGTTTGTGCATGACGGGAAATGTGTGGTTTGTGCATGACGGGAAATGTGTGGTTTGTGCATGACGGGAAATGTGCGGTTTGTGCATGAAGGGAAATGTGCGGTTTGTGCATGACGGGAAATGTGTGGTTTGTGCATGACGGAAAATGTGCGCTTTGTGCATGACGGGAAATGTGTGGTTTGTGCATGACGGGAAATGTGCGGTTTGTCCGTAACGAAACACGTGCGGTGTGTTCATGCAGGTAAATTTAAGGTTTGTGTATGTCGGATTCCGTGTGGCTTGTTCATATCGGATTCAGTGTGGCTTGTTCATGTCGAATTCAATGTGGTTTGTTCATGTCGGATTCAGTATGGTTTGTTCATGTCGGATTCAGTGTGGCTTGTTCATGTCGGATTCAGTGTGGCTTGTTCTGTCTGATTCAGCGTGACTTGTTCATGGCAGATAGGGTGTGGTTTGTTCATGTCGGAATCAGTGTGGTTTGTTCATGACAGATATGGTGTGGCTTGTTCATGTCGGATTCAGTGTGGTTTGTTCAGGACAGATATGGTGGGGCCTGTTTATGTCGGATTCAGTGTGGCTTGTTCATGTCGGATTCAGTGTGGTTTGTTCATGGTGGATTCAGTGTGGTGTATTCATGTCATATATGGTGTAGCCTGTTCATGTCGGATATGGTGTAGCCTGTTCATGTCGGATATGGTGTGGCATGTTCATGACAGATATGGTGTAGCCTGTTCATGTCGGATATTATGTGACATGTCCCTGTCAGATATGGTGTAGCCTGTTCATGTCGGATATTATGTGACATGTCCCTGTCAGATATGGTGTAGCCTGTTCATGTCGGATATTATGTGACATGTCCCTGTCAGATATGGTGTAGCCTGTTCATGTCGGACATTATGTGACATGTCCCTGTCAGATATGGTGTAGCCTGTTCATGTCGGATATTATGTGACATGTCCTTGTCAGATATGGTGTAGCCTGTTCATGTCAGATATGGTGTAGCCTGTCCCTGTCAGATATGGTGTAGCCTGCTCATGTCGGATATTATGTGACATGTCCCTTTCAGATTTGGTGTAGCCTGTCCCTGTCAGATATGGTGTAGCCTGTTCATGTCGGATATTATGTGACATGTTCCTGTCAGATATGGTGTAGCCTGTCCCTGTCAGATATGGTGTAGCCTGTTCATGTCGGATATGGTGTAGCCTGTTCATGTCGGATATGGTGTAGCCTGTTCATGTCGGATATTATGTGACATGTTCCTGTCAGATATGGTGTAGCCTGTTCAAGATGGGAAATGTGCAGATCGTTCATGCCGATAAATGTGCGGGATTATCCGTGACTGAAAATGAGCGGTTTATTTATGATGGAAAATTTTCGGTTTGTCTATGATAGAAAATGTATTTTGTCTATGATGGAAATCGTTCGGTTTACATATGATAGAAAATTATCGCTTTGTCTAATAATGGAAAATGTCCGGTTTGTCTATGATGGAAAATGTCCCGTTCGTCTATGATTGAAAATGCCCGGTTTGTCTATGATCGAAAATGTCCGGTTTGTCTATGATGGAAAATGTCATGTTTGTCAATGGTAGAAAATTCCATTTTGTCTAATGATGGAAAATGTCCGGTTTGTCTATTATGGAAAATGTCCCAGTTTGTCTATGATGGAAAATTTCCGGTTTGTCTATGATGGAAAATGTTCGGTTTGTTTATGATGGAAAATGAGTAGTGTATTGTTCATGATGGAAAACGTTGTCTACTTTTAGTGATAGAAATGTAATATATTCTCTGTGATAGGAAATGCAGTCTATTCTCTATGATTAAAAATGTATATTCTCTATGATGGAAGATTTAGTATATTCTCCCTGATGAAAAATGTAGTTTCATCTGTTTGTTGGACGATGAAGTATATTCTCCATGATGGAAAATGTAGTCTATTCTCCAGAGAAAATGTGTAGCTAGTCCACAATGGAAAATGTTGTCCGATATATTTTTAAATATGCCGTCTGTTCACAACAGAAAACATACGGTTTGTTCTCTATAGAAAACATGTGATTTGTTCTACATTGAAAAGTACAGTTTTTTTTTCTAAATAGAACATTTGTTGCTTATTTTTGATTAAAAGTGTATGGCCTTCTTGACATATACATTATGTTATTTGTTCTACGTAGATAGTGTACTGTTTGTTGTACATAGAAAACTGTTATATTCCTTATTTTAGTTTATAATGTTTTGTTTAAAATAATATGGAGACTGTTCTCTATAAGGAATTGTATGGAAAGTTCTCTATAGAATATTCTTTAGACTGATCTATATAGAATTCGAGGTGACCTAATACATGTTTATAAAATAAAAGGAACGGATAAATTAGACTATAACAATTTTTTTTCAAATACAACCACCTGCAAGAACAAGAGGGCATAGTTACAAATTAACTAAAGAAAGCTCCAGATTAGATATTATTAAATACATTTTTAGTTAGAGAGTGTTGAATGCATAGAATGCATTGCCACGGGAAGTAGGGGAGGCAGGGACAATTAATGTATTTAAGAATCGATTAGATGCGCATCGGTTTCAAAGCAAGGAAATGTAAAAAAAACTGGTTGTTTCTCTGACTCTGCAGAGTCTTCTAAACCAGTATAACAACGTTAAGTTAAGTTAAGTTAAGTTAAGTTAAGTTAAGTTAATATTGAGGGAACTGTTCTCCTGACAAAACGTGTGGTTTGTTCAAAATGGAACACATATTGTTCGGTCTCTGTAAATAGTTGATGGGGTGTGTTCTATATTAAAATGTATTTTCCTCTCCGGTAAAAACTGTGGACTGTTCTCTATATATTATGTGTCTTTTATTTTACATTATCAATTATGTGAACTGTTCTCCATAGAAAATGTGAAATTGGTGCAAAATGGAAAATATATGGTTTGTCCAAGATGGAAAGTGTAGTCTTTGTTAATGTGTGTTTCCTCAAAAAAAAGACATTGCGAAGTTTGTTCTACACATAAAAAGTGGTCTCATACTGAAGATGTAGGGTAAAACCTTTATAGTAAATGTATCGTCTATCCTACATAGAAATTGTATGTTATGTGCTATATAGAAAATGTACGAAAATGTGTGATCTATTCTACAAAGAACGTGTATGGTATATTCTACATAGCAATTGTATGTTTTGTCCTATATAGAAAATGTGTGGTCTATCCTACATAGCAATTGTATGTTCTGTCCTATATAGAAAATGTGTGGTCTATCCTACATAGCAATTGTATGTTTTGTCCTATATAGAAAATGTGTGGTCTATCCTACATAGCAATTGTATGTTCTGTCCTATATAGAAAATGTGTGGTCTATCCTACATAGCAATTGTATGCTTTGTCCTATATAGAAAATGTGTGGTCTATCCTACATAGCAATTGTATGTTCTGTCCTATATAGAAAATGTGTGGTCTATCCTACATAGCAATTGTATGTTCTGTCCTATATAGAAAATGTATCGTATATTCTACACAGCAATTGTATGTTCTGTCCTATATAGAAAATGTATCGTCTATTACACATAGAAATTGTATGTTCTGTCCTATATAGAAAATGTGCCGTCTATTTTACTTAGCAATTGTATGCTCTGTCCTATATAGAAAATGTGCGGTCTATTTTACATAGCAATTGTATGTTCTGTCCTACATAGAAAATGTGCAGCCTATTTTACCAAGCAATTGTATGCTCTGTCCTATATAGAAAATGTATCGTCTATCTACACAGCAATTGTATGTTCTGTCATATATAGAAAATGTATCGTCTATCTACATACAAGTGTATGTTCTGTCCTATATAGAAAATGTGCGGTCTATTATACATAGCAATTGTATGCTCTGTCATTTATAGAAAATGTGCGGTCTTTTTTACATAGCAATTGTATTTTCTGTCCTATATAGAAAATGTGCGGTCTATTTTACCAAGCAATTGTATGTTCTGTCCTATATAGAAAATGTACGAAAATGTGTGGTCCATATTTCAAAGAAAATGTGTGGTCTATTCATTCTACATAGAAAATGTTAAGTCTATTCTACAAAGAAAACGTGTGGTCTATTCAAGCTACATAGAAAATGGTAAATCTATTCTACTTAGAAAACGTGTGGTCTATTCATTCTACATAGAAAATGTTAATTCTATTCTACAAAGAAAATGTGTCGTCCATTCTATATAGAAAATATATGGTCTGCAAGGAAATAAATAGTGCGACCTGCCAATGGTATAAATTATGCGGTTTTTCAGTGATATAAATGATGCAGTTTGTCTGTCAGTGATGTAAATTGGTTGCCTTGTATCGATATAAAATTATCTTCGAAACAGTGGGATCTGAACATACAAGAAAATTCAAGGCTAGTGAAGATGTGGATTTAGTGAAGAACGGTAGCAGTCCCATGGACATCGGACAAGACATATTAGAGTGCTTATGAACAGGTCAACTTGGAATGTACATGTACGCATTTTGTAAAACAAAACATACATCATAATTACTTATATAGGATAGGGTTTCCGTAAGAATTTCGTGACTTGCAATTATTATATCTTTGCGGCCAGTTAGAAAGTAACTTTTAATAACGTTGCTGACGCTCTCTTTGGAATGCAGAATTCGAAATTAATGGTATATTTAAAGTTATTACACACTTGAGAGGTTTTGAGAAGACAAGTGGTTTAGTGGAATTCCGTGTGGTTAAGCCGTCGGCCTCGTGATCAGGTGGTGTGAGTTCGACTCCGGACGCCGCCGTCTTTTTCACGGGTGCTTGATGCGGAGTCCCCTGCATCTCGTAGTCGCCCCCTAGTCGTCTTGTCTTTGACTTGCCACCGGGGACGGGCGGCACGAGACGAGAGAGTGAGGGTAAAAAGTAGCGTAGTTAATCCTTACAAAAAATATCGCTAACAATATTAATTATGCCATCTTCGTCTGCGATGGACGGCGGCATTTGCCTTTTTTTTTTTTTTTTTGTTGGCTCAATGGAAGGAGAAGGAGAAGGAATAAATTCATTGTGTAATACAGAATCGGGAAAAACAGACAAAAACCGTCTTCTTCGTCTTCTTCTTCTGCATTCGTTCTCAATCTCCCGCTACCAAGCCCTAAACAGGGCTTTGCAAGTAACAGAATGCAGTCCGAAGAACGGAATGCGCTGTTTCGCTAGTTTACAGCTTGACTGCGATATTTGCACCGTTTGGTCCGACACATCCGTCTTAGGCGGGGCAAACAATCTGATTTACAGAAAGTTCGAGAAGCCAGGAGATCTGGAGATGTATGCCACTCTAGACTAGTTGATACCAAGGTTGATGATTGTGTTGGTGGTCGTGGTGGTTGTTGGGGTGGCTGCTATGGTGGTGGAATTTGTGATTGTTGTGATGAATACGGAAATAGTGGTTGTAGTATTTTGGTGATGTTGATGGTGATTTATGTGATGGTGACTGTGAAAATGATTATGGGGATGATGATGATTGTGATGACGGGGAAGAAGACAATGATAACGATCGTAAGTATAATGATGATGATAAGTGCGTCAAAGACGAAGATAAACAGAGACTGTATGCTGGGTGCACCGTGTCTTGAGACTGCATCCTGAGTGCACCGTGTCTTGAGATTGCATCCTAAGTGCACCGTGTCTTGAGACTGTATGCTGAGTGCACCATGTCTTGAGACTGTATGCTGGGTGCACCGTGTCTTGAGACTGTATGCTAAGTGCACCGTGTCTTGAGACTGTATGCTGAGTGCACCATGTCTTGAGACTGTATGCTGGGTGCACCGTGTCTTGAGACTGTATGCTAAGTGCACCGTGTCTTGAGATTGCATCCTAAGTGCACCGTGTCTTGAGACTGTATGCTGAGTGCACCATATCTTGAGACTGTATGCTGGGTGCACCGTGTTTTGAGACTGTATGCTGAGTGCACCGTATCTTGAGACTGTATGCTGAGTGCACCGTGTCTTGAGACTGCATCCTGAGTGCACCGTGTTTTGAGACTGTATGCTGAGTGCACCGTATCTTGAGACTGTATGCTGAGTGCACCGTGTCTTGAGATTGCATCCTAAGTGCACCGTATCTTGAGACTGTATGCTGAGTGCACCATGTCTTGAGACTGTATGCTGGGTGCACTGTGTCTTGAGACTGTATGCTAAGTGCACCGTATCTTGAGACTGTATGCTGAGTGCACCGTGTCTTGAGATTGCATCCTAAGTGCACCGTGTCTTGAGACTTATGCTGAGTGCACCATGTCTTTAGAGTGTATGCTGAGTGCACCGTGTCTTGAGATTGCATCTTAAGTGCACCGTATCTTGAGACTGTATGCTGAGTGCACCATGTCTTGAGACTGTATGCTGGGTGCACCGTGTCTTGAGACTGTATGCTAAGTGCACCGTATCTTGAGACTGTATGCTGAGTGCACCGTGTCTTGAGATTGCATCCTAAGTGCACCGTGTCTTGAGACTGTATGCTGAGTGCACCATGTCTTGAGACTGTATGCTGGGTGCACCGTGTCTTGAGACTGTATGCTGAGTGCACCGTACCTTGAGACTGTATGCTGAGTGCACCGTGTCTTGAGACTGTATGCTGAGTGCACCGTCTCTTGTAAGCACTTGCTTAAATTTAACATTAAAAGCCTTGATTTTTCCCTCACATAAATACGATGCTGCCACCATGTTCAGGAGACCAGCAGTCAAGTGTCCACATTGTCATGAACTACTTGGCACGTCTGTCTGTGTGTACACTCAAGGCGCTGATCGCAGTAATGGTGTCTTTGTTGTTCATCCAGTGAAGGAACCCAGCCTCTACTTATTAGCGAGAAATGTCAATACAGAAATCCCAACATCAAATTACTGATCGATTGGTTTATGGCGTCTGTCTGTGGACACACTTCTTCTCTCCCATAACTTCGGAGGTATTTGGGGAATCATGGCTAATCGAATTATGAATTGGCTGTCTCCAGTGGTGTATGTCAATCGTCAGTATTGATGTGTGTCCATCGTCAGCGTTGATGTGTGTCCATCGTCTGTGTTACTGTCTGTCCATCGTCCGTGTTAATGCCTGTCCATCATCTGTGTTACTGTCTGTCCGTCGTTTATGTGTTACTTTATGTCCTTCAATCTGTGCTTTTGTCTGTCCATCGTCTGTGTTACTGTCTGTACATCGTCTGTGTTACTGTCTGTACATCGTCTGTGTTACTGTCTGTACATCGTCTGTGTTACTGTCTGTCCATCGTCCGTGTTGTTGTCTTGCCATCACCCGTGTTGTTGTCTGTCCATCACCCGTGTTGTTGTCTTACCATCACCCGTGTTGTTGTCTGCCCATCGCCCGTGTTGTTATCTGTCCATCACCCGTGTTGTTATCTGTCCATCGTCCGTGTTGTTTTCTGTCCATCGCCCGTTGTTGTCTGTCCATCGCCCGTGTTATTGTCTTCCCATCGCCCGAGTTGTTGTCTTCCCATCGCCCAAGTTGTTGTCTTCCCATCGCCCGTGTTGTTGTCTTCTCATCGCCCGAGTTGTTGTCTGTCCATCGCCCGTGTTGTTGTCTGTCCATCGCCCGTTGTTGTCTGTCCATCCCCCGTGTCACTGCCTCTTTCAAAGTTTTCTCGTCTATTTATGATCTATCCAGCACATCTGGGTAGTCATCTGAGCTTAACGTAGTTCGCATTTCACCTTGACACATCTTTTGAACATTAGAGTTTTCCCTATTTTTACAAGACATTATGTTTTTCATGGTCCGACATTATGATAGACTGTATATCAGATGTTTTCTTATGAGATATGTCCCTTTTACATTAATCCATAAGCTTTTTGAAGCAGCTCCTCACAGTTGCTTTGATTTTGCTCTGTAATTTACCATTTAATGTTCATGTTTTAGACGCATACAAAGAGAATCAATGTTTGTATTAAATTGATCTTAATTTTTTTGGGGGTATCATATTGACCTCTGTTTTGTAGAGATCGAAGAAGTGCTCTATTTTCTGTTTATGTGCCATTACGTGGACACATACATCTAGATCATATACTATATAACTAGTCGGAATATATAGAAAGTTTTCGGTTTAATTCATCGTCAGGAATGTCGCTTTATTGCATTTCATTTGGTCAGTTTGCTTCAAACAAAACTAATGGACAGACGGTTTTTCGCCTTCGCTTGACCCCTGAGATAAACAGTTAGTAAAGTATAGGAAATATGGTGTTAGGCCCATATATTTTTGTAACGCACGGCACTTAGTGGATGATGTAGACAGCATCACGTCGGCCGCCTTTACTTCCTGGACTGAAACAGTACCCATTTAAGGCTTTATCAACCCGGGAGTCATTAAGGTATGAAAATCTATTTCCGCCTCAACTGGGAAATGAACCCAAGAGCACTCAGATACGAAGCCATCGCACTAGCCACTGCGCTTCGCGGCTCCTATAAGAAACAGTTGACTCTTTAGTATCCCTGTGTCGTGTAATATGAATCCGTAACTTCGGATAAAGGAGTGGTTTAGGCTGGACGAGGGAACCGTAGTTAGTCTGCAGATCGACCTAGATCGGAACGTGTCTTAAACTTGCAAGTGAAACGTTCTAGTAATTCGGCGACGCCTTCCCTATCATTTGCGTCGGCTGGCGTTGAGCAGCCAATTTATAACTGCTACCGACCAAGAAAATCACATTTTCTAATTAAAACTAAGCATTGTGACGACCATTTTGTTTGTTTTTTTGCGTTTGCTTTACTTCTCTTTTCCCCAAGGCGGTGTGCGTTACATTGGGGTTTTTATTTTGCGCCTGTCAGCCCAGTGCATCCGATTACGGAAGTGACAATAGCTCTCCTAAAGCAGCCAAATGTTGTGTCATTCCGATTGTCTAATTAAAACAAATTTTTGTGACGGTCATTAGAATTAGCGAGATACAGGCATCAGACCATCGAGATGAATGGTCAAAGAGGATGAAAGTAGTGAAGATATGGTTGGTAACAATAAAATGGTTTTAGCGTGAAAAGTCGATGCGTGCTTTAGAGAGTTAGAAGGGAATTTAACGTTTGTTCACACATAAGACGATCAACATTTCCGTTTAACGTTTGTTCACACATAAGACGATCAACATTTCCGTTTAACGTTTGTTCACACATAAGACGATCAACATTTCCGTTTAACGTTTGTTCACACATAAGACGATCAACATTTCCGTTTAACGTTTGTTCACACATAAGACGATCAACATTTCCGTTTAACGTTTGTTCACACATAAGACGATCAACATTTCCGTTTAACGTTTGTTCACACATAAGACGATCAACATTTCCGTTGTCCGTAGACCTTGATGATCTTCTCTCAGTTGTTCCTTTTCTAGAATGTCAAGATACGCGACCAAGGAAGTTTGTGAAGGGACAGAAGACATTTTGTGGCCTGAAAACTGTTGCCAATATAACCACAATGCAAACAAAATAGGATCATAGTGCCGATCTGCACCTCGTTGGCAAGGCTGCTGCAAAACAGCATATTTCTAAGTTAACAACGTTGACGTAAATTGGAATTTAGGTCATTATGTTTCATCTTGCCCTGACGCAAGCGTCACTGCGTCCTTTAGTTTCCCCGCGAAATATAACTCTCGCTTTACTGCCTATATCTTTCCAGGAATCTTGTCTCCGTGCATCTAAAGTGGCGGTTTCAAAGTAATTGTCTTACATGAAGAGGTTGCTGAAATAAATGCAATTTTAAAATGTAGTTTGATGTGAGAACAGTACTACCACAAGGGTACAAACTATTTGACCCATGAAAGGTTTTTATCAGGTACTGGACAAACGAACCAAAGACAACACTTAACCGAACTAAGTTCATTGAGACAGTTTAACGTTTGACTAGTTAGACTAAGTAAGTAGTTCAGTAAGTTACATTAATGGGTTCAAAAAGTTCAGGAGAGGTGCTGGAAAAATTGCATATTTTCACAACTACTAGCTGTACTCAAGAGGTTAAGGCACTGTCTCTCAGAGTGATGAACGGAAACTGTGGGCGATCGAATCCCGCAAGGTGCAGGCAACTCCTGGTCTCACGGGAGGTAAGGCCAGAGTGCCTGCATCTCGAGTTACCTCCAGTCGTCTCGACCAATAGTCTTGCCACTGATTCAAGGTAACTCGCGATAAGAGTGAGATTGATGACCAGCGCATTCATTTTCTCACTATAATCCAAATACAGCGCACATCACATTATTAAGACCAATCCGTATAATGTTGTTGGCCATCATTGCTTGCGACGGACAATAACTTATATAGTTGGATTTCAATCATAGTACAGTGGTATATTATACATGTATATAAATCATAACTTATCTAACTTAACGTCTTTATACTGTTTTAGAAGACTCAGAGTCCGTAAACGACCAGTTTCATTTACATTTCCTTGCTCTAAAAGCTATGCACATCGCACCTATTCTTAAATGCATAAACAGTCCTTTCCTCATCTACTTCATGTGGCAATACACTCCAAGCGTTTACCACTGTCTGACTAAACAAATATTTCTTAACATTTAATCTGGACCTAATACATAACGAACTGTTTTGATGAAACAACATTGTCAGTCCCCACTGAAACATCGGTCAAATTGAATAGTTATCATATTTTTTATTTTTAGTGATTAGACACATTTTATTAATGAAGCTACGAGTGTCATATTTTGATAGAGAATACTTGAGTGCATGCCATAACTTTCTTCTTAAACCTGTTTGTCATATCTTGAATAGACTATGAGTTATTTAAGACTGGAATATGCATATACCTTTATTATAAAAATAATTTTGAAACTGTCAACAATTTTAAGTCAACATTTTGAAAGAATTTCACATATTTTATCAACGTTAAAATTTCATGATCATTTTGGATTTCTGATGGCCAGATGTTGCAGAATTTCATGAACAAATTCAAAAAGTTATATTGTTTTAAATAGCTGAAAACAAAATTCAGAGATATTAGCATTTCTCAGTTTTAATATGATGTCAATGTGTTTATCTGCTTCATGGAAGGAAGAGTGTGTACTCGTAGTGAAGCTATATCCGTGGTGAATATCTAGCTTTCTGTTCGACATGTTGTGGGGCATGGAGCCGCAGTTCCTTCCTTTGCGTTAGTTTCTTCGGTGCTGAGTTATGTAGATTAAACTATTGAGTTATGCAGGTTAAACTAGTGTGTTCTGTATGTTAAACTAATGAGTTCTGAAGGTTAAACTAGTGAGTTATGTCTGTTAATGTAGTGAGTTATATAAGTTAAACTAGTGTGGTATGCAGGTCAAACTATTGAGTTCTGCAGGCTAACCTACTGTGTTCTGCAATTTAAACTCGTAAGTTTTGTAGGTTAAACTAGTAAGATCTAGGTTAAGCTAGTGAGCTATGTAGATTAAACTTGTGAGTTATGTAGATTAAACTTGTGAGTTCTGTAGGTGAAACGAAATACGACGTAAAGAGACACAGGGTGAACTGGTATGAGTCACTGTTGCCAGGAAAGACTGCACAGAGTATGAGCTGTTATAAGATGTAGTGACCGTGTCCCTTCCTCGCTGCCTTGCATTACTTAATAGTAACTGAAGAGCCCAATAATCCTGGGCAACCTGGAGAGTGTCGAGACACGGTATTTAGTCGTAAAATATAGAAGAACCCAAACAGCTTGACCACACA
Source organism: Ariolimax columbianus (assembly GCA_036924085.1). Classification (NCBI taxonomy): domain Eukaryota; kingdom Metazoa; phylum Mollusca; class Gastropoda; order Stylommatophora; family Arionidae; genus Ariolimax; species Ariolimax columbianus. Next base: position 61,034,715 of record JAVGWX010000005.1, on the reverse strand, counting down.
GATGCTCAAAATATTTATAAAAGTTGAAAATATATTACACATATTTATGGGCATACTTGTGGGGTGCAGACATGTCATCCAGATCTGTCAGCTCCATGAGTAGACTATAGTGACAACATTGTCCTCCTGATTTCAATTCAGTGATTAATTCACTGTAAGGCGATAAGAGAAGACTGAGGCAGAGCGCCAAGGTTATTAGGAAAATAGATGTAATTATTAGAGAGAGAACGACGCAGATAAAGAACAAGAAGAAGGTTGGCGATGAGGAGGAGGGGGAGGTGGAAGGAAAGAAGAATAAAGACGGACGAAGGAGGAGAAGATTTAAATAAATAAATGAAATAATGTAAGCGAAACATTTTTAAGCGCTAAACTTGACAGGAAAACAGAGACACGGTAAACCATACAACATTAAACAAATAAGCTGAATGAATACGTTAAACGACTAAGTTAAACGATTTAGTTTATTGATTTAGTTAAACGATTTAGTGGGGACGGCGTGGGCTAGTGGTTAAGTGACACGGCTTACAACACGATGGGACTGGGTTCGCTCCCCAATCACAGCACCGGCCGTTATACCGGGGAATCAAACCCTTAGAAAATGCAAAAGGAAGCGCACCCTTACATAAAGGATATACCGAAGTCGTATGCACTGGGCCGACATGCGCAAAATAAAAACACAGTGAAACTCACACCGCAATGGGAAATAAAAAAATAAGGCAAACGCAATAAAGAAGGAAAAAAACGTCAAGTTAAACGGTTATCGTTAAAGAAATAAGTTGAACAAATAAGCTGAACAAATAAATTGAACAAATAAGTTCAACAAATAAGTTAAATAAATAAGTTACACGAATAAGTTACACGAATAAGTTACACGAATAAGTTGAACAAATAAATTGAACAAATAAGTAAACCAAATACGTTGAACAGATTAGTTATTCAGGATTTGATCTGTCTGTCTTGAATATTTCTATTCAAAAAACTAAATTTGATTTTTTCACTTGTGCTGTTTTTACGTGTCAAGTCACTGATGAGAGCCTTTTTTTCATAACGTGTGCTTTTTTTTTTTTTTTTTTTTTTTTGCAAATGCTCACAATGAGTAGATTTACTCGTTTTACCCCTGAAAAGAAAGTTAAGTGTGGGTTGAAGTAGTTTTCCTCACATTCCGAGCGTGCTGATAAAGGTGGACCAGGGTTATCCAGTCGGTTGTACTATGCTTGGACTCAATTTCGTGGTGCTCACTGCTACAGGGATTATGTCAATTCCCCCACCTGGTTAGCAAGACTACCTTGAAAACAACCCGTTTCTAGGAAGGACTGCAGGGAAGTCAAGGCGAGGGTCTTGGCCAGTTATTTTGCCTGACCTTGACTAAGTAAGATGGCCACGCCTGACTGGCTGCCTTCTAGCCTCGCTCCGATGTTTGTGTCGTTTTTTTTTTTTTTTTGCTAGTTCCTCATCGGATTATAATTCACGACTCGTTCACCAGGTGGTCTCAAGGACTTTATTCTGTGGAATTCATGTGCTTACGTTCGGTTATCCTGTTCTGATGATGAATCTTGCTGCCGCTGTTCCTGGCTTAAGCCGTTAGAAAACAGTTCAAGATGGCGTTGAACGTTCCGCTTGACTGCACCACCGAATTCAGCGCAGGATTTCACCACTCAAAGCTCTTCCTGTTTGAGCTGAAGCCAACTTTTTCATGCGGCCCCCCCCCCACCCCCACCCCCCTTTCCACCAGAGGTTACACCATACCTCTCCCAACCCCCTATTCTCAGCACAGCAAGAGTCACGCTGACCCGAAATACGACACATTCCAGAGGCCACTGGGACGGAACGCGAAGAAAAATGGAGTTAGACACGGACAGACAAGGACAGCCGACACAATACATTGCTTCAGCACGCACTCGTTGCTGCCCTCATCTCGAGACAACGGATTACTGAGATCCACCTGGGAAGTCTGTATGGATTTCGGTTGACACACAACGCATGAACAATCCTCAGTAGTTGGACTTGGTAGTGGGTGATCGTAGCAACGAGCTTTTAGCGAATAAGCGAATATTATTATTATTATTACTAACATGTCTGATCAGTATATTTTGCCTGGCCCTGACTAACATGTCTGATCAGTATATTTTGCCTGACCCTGACTAACATGTATGATCAGTATATTTTGCCTGACCCTGACTAACATGTCTGATCAGTATATTTTGCCTGACCCTGATTAACATGTCTGATCATTATATTTTGCCTGACCCTAACTAACATGTCTGTTCAGTATATTTTGCCTGACCATGACTAACATGTCTGATCAGTATATTTTGCCTGACCCTGACTAACATGTCTGATCAGTATATTTTGCCTGACCATGACTAACATGTCTGATCAGTATATTTTGCCTGACTCTGACTAACATGTCTGATCAGTATATTTTGCCTGACCAGACGTTAGTCGTCCTCCACGTAAACGGATTGTGATGATTTTGATACGCACTAGACAATGGCGCGCAATCATTAAACGGATGCGATCCATCTTACTCGGGTAATCTTTTATTTAGAAGCCCCCTTGCCAGATTGATCTGTAAGTAGTACCCGATAGGAAGTGAATAGGACATATGTAACCAACTAATCAAGTTATGAAAGGTAACTAAAGAGAGTTTTTGTGGTACTAGTAACTTCACAACTTCACGTTGCTATTGTAACGGTCATGTTTGTGAGTAAATTTTATGTAGAGGGGTCAGATGTGGATGTACTCCCATGCTTGACTTGGGGTATAATGGCCAATTTGTCAAATAATAAATGCAGTATTGAATGTTTGTCTCTCTCTCTCTCTCTCTCTCTCTCTTACGCTCTCTCACTCTCTTTATCTCACTCTATCTCAATCCCTTTCACTAACTCACTCACTCTCTCTCACTCACTCACTCTCTCTCAATCACTTTCACTAACTTTCTATAATTCACTCGCAATCTCTCTCATTCACCCGATCTCTCTCATTCCCAATCTCTCTCTCACTCACTCACTCTCTCTCAATCTCTTTCACTAACTCCCTCACTCTCTCTCTCTCTCACTCACTCACTCTCTCTCAATCTCTTTCACTAACTCACTCACTCTCTCTCTCACTCACTCACTCGCTCTCTCAATCACTTTCACTAACTCACTAACTCTCTCTCTCACTCACTCACTCGCTCTCTCAATCTCTTTCACTAACTCACTCACTCTCTCTCTCACTCACTCACTCGCTCTCTCAATCTCTTTCACTAACTCACTCACTCTCTCTCTCACTCACTCACTCGCTCTCTCAATCTCTTTCACTAACTTTCTATAATTCACTCCCAATCTCTCTCTTACTCACTCTCTCTCTCAATCACTTTCAATAACTCTCTCTCTCACTGATTTACTTTCTCTCTCTCACTCATTCTCTCTTATCCTCTCTCATTCGCACTCTCTCATTCTCTCTCACTCTTTCTCACTCACTTTCTCTTACTCTATCTCATTCACTCTCACCCATTCTCTCTCACACACTGCAATACACTGCCTCACGCACTGTCACTCACTCAGTCTCACTCACTCTATCGTTATCACTTACTCTCACTCACTCTTTATCATTAACGCTCTCTCACACACTTTCACTCGTTCACTCTCCCTGAGCGAGTCTCTGTCACCCAGTCTCTATCTCTCTCAATCCCCGCCTATCTCGCTCACGTCCCTATCTCACTCATTGTCTGTCACTCACACTCTCTCTCACACTCTCTCTTTATCACTATCTATCTCACTCACTCAACTACTCTATCTCCTACAGTCACTCTCGCTCTCATTCTCTCTCTCTCTCTTTCTCTTTCTCACTATCTCTCACTCGCTCAAGTATCTACAACAATTTATCTCACTCTCTCTCTCTCTCTCTTTATCCCTATATATCTCACTCTCTCAAGTACTCTATCTCTAACAATCTCTCTCACTCTCTCTCTCTCGCTTTCTCTTTCTCACTATGTCACTCGCTCACGTACTCTATCTCCAACAATCTCTCTCTCGCTCTTTCTCTCTCACACTGTCTTTCATTCTCTGTCCCACTCTCTCTTTCTCATTCCTTATCTCCATCTTCCACCGACTCTCTCATCCACTCTCTCACTCTCACCCTCTCTCTGTCTCATTTTCCAGATTGCTGCAATGCTCCTCCCTACCAGCAGCGTCCACTCCACCTCCATCTGGCCGATTGATTGTTGATATTACCTCTCCAGCTGTGGTAAGTAGACTTCCGTTTTCTGTTTGACATTTCCCTTAGCTGTACCTCTCAGAGACACTTACTCGTTACACACACACCTGATCAGCAATGAATCTCCACTAGATCTGCCCCATGCTATGAAGATGAAATCTAAAGGACTGTTTCCTGTCCATCTTGTGATGTAGTCATCTCACTAATAAGCTTGTTCGGTTGTTCTCTGCTGTTTTTCTATTATAGTCTTCAACTATGTGTTACGTCTTTAAAGAAATCAAGTCAGTAAGTAGATCACAAACTGTAATGGGGAAGCTGGAAAATGTATACTAGCAGGTATTAAAAACGCGTCACTATATTTTATAATAGTTATTCTCATTAACACCGAGAGTGACCTACTTACACAAACCACGAAAGTGTGCAAGTGATGAAGGTCACACTGACCCATTTCCTGTGCATGTCATGCTTACTTCCCTTTTTACGTGCTTAGCGTGCAAAACAACGAATTGATCAATTCTGGCGTTATAAAAGGTCGAATCAAGTTGAAATTTGGCACACACATTTGTCAAGTTCCAGAGAGTAAAAAGCTATTCTTTCTCAAACAATCTCTCATACTATTTCTCTCTCTTACTCTCTCTCACACTATTTCTCTCTCTCTCTCTCTCTCTCACTATCTATCTCACTCACTCAAGTACTCTTATCTCCAACAATCTCTCACTCTATATCTCTTTCTCTCTCAATTTCTATCACTTTATGTCTTTTATTCTCTGTTTCACTCTTTCTCTCCCTCATTCTCTCTCTCCATTTTGCACGCACACTATCACCCACTCTCTCTCTCTCACTCTCTCTCTCTCTCTCATTTTCCAGGTTGTTGTAATGCACCCTACCAGCCTATTCCACTCCATTGGTCTGCCTGGGTCTTTGTGTATGACAAGGTCACGAATAACACCACTGACTCACAGATAGCATGTCGTACGAGGCGACTAACTGTGTGACATGGCGTACACGGCCATGGTTATGTGGTTTGTTTAGATCAGCACATGTGTCGCCTAACAGGCTGGGGGTCTACTTTGCTCTAGTGTTTGAGTCTATTGAGATGAGTTCGCACATTTGATAACCACCCTCCTTAAGCGATTGTCCCAACGCAGCGGAGTATTATGCTGCTCGAGCCTAGCCCACTAAGCAGGAAACCCTTCTCCCGGTTACATCCAGCTTATACCAGAGCTGGGACCTGCACATGGGCATCTGTCCCTGTAGAAGTTCAGGTCGACTAAGAACCTAAGAAGAAAAGGCCACTATTTGTTTTCATCGAAAGAAAGTCTGATAATGTTTTTGTCATGTCTCGACTGTCACTACGAGAGAGATTGCAAACTGTTGATATGCTCATGAGTGGAATGCCCCCCAGAGATGAAGCCAGACATTTTAATTGTTATCAGTCCACTATAGTAAAGCATGAACCAACGATTTCGGGCGATAGGTACCCCCAATGACCTCTCCAGGCCTTATCAACATTATGCAACAACACAAACGCAAGGTCGTCAAATTCTTTTCATACCTCTGCGCAACCACTTTCAAACAGCATCTCAGACATCAGCTCATTTACTTGACGCTGTGAGACTCGTCAGCGTAAATGCTGTCCACCGTGACTTCGCCCCGCTGATTTGTAAAACAGACATCCCAACATTGGATGTATCCTTACTAGACGTCACCGGACCAACAGACTGGCTTGGGCCCAACACAATATTCGTTGTCCAATGGTGGAATGGCGATCAACGATGTTCTCTGATGAAAGCCGGTTTAATGTCTCCTTTGCTGAAAGCCGGTTTAATGTCTCCTTTGCTGATAAGAGAAATCGTGCCTGGTGTCGTCAGGAGAAAGATGTGCCGACGCCTGTGTAGTCCAGTATAAAGATGATATGGAGGAGGAAGTGTACATGTGTTGGGTGGATTCTCTAATGCCCACCGTAATCCCATCCATGTTTTTCAGAGCTAACATTTCGTTACGTTAATCAAGTACTGCGACCCATCATAGTGCCTTTCCTCCAGATTCATATGGATCTGGAAATCTTTCAGCACGATAACGATAGGCCTCACACAGCTAACGTTACCAGGAATTTCTTAGCCCAGCAACCTTTTCTTGTACTGGATTGGCCTAGAATCTCTATTGCCATTAACCCGCTTGAACCCGTACGGGATGAACTGAATAGAAGGATCGGCCAGCATGTACTTCAAAAACGTGAATGATCTGGAGAGGGCACTTATTGCAGAATGGAGCGCCATACCCCAAACATTTTTCCAGACGTTCCGCAATAGCATGAGCCGCCGATGCCAAGCCTGTATTGATCCTACAGGGGGTCACACACGGTATTAATGATGTCTGTGACTTCATGACAGTGAGTGCGACGTTTTGTTTTTAACCCTAGAGTTGACAAATATTTAGGAGCCGCCTTTGAATTGTCTCATATTTAAGAATATGTTTAAGAATACCACAACTTTGGGTCAGTAATTGTATCCAGAATGTAAAAACCAGTAGTTTCAGTTACTTTCAATTTAGAGCAAAGAGTTGAGGTTCATAAAATATAGGGATGCGTTTTTAAAGGCGCCTAGTGTAGTTGGTCGTTTCTGGAAGTGTCATTAGATGGTAACAACATGGAGCTTCGTGATTTCTGTAGGTAGCAGAAATTAGGTGTCGCTCGTGCGTGTACAGCTGATATACAAAATGGTGGTGTGCTCACAGAGCGTACAATAAGAGAACAGTGTGATGTTGTCTAGTGTTTTGTTTTTTTAGAATTGTAGGGTTGGGGTTGGGTGAGGGAAGAGAGAGAGAGAGAGAGAAGAGGAGAGCGAAAAGAAATTTAAGCAAAGAATATTCATAAGGAAATGATTTCTGTTTACGATGAGAAGTGTTTGTCGCGCTAAGCTGCATAACTGAGTCTATATTTTTCTCAAGGGCGCTCAAATATTGCCCATGTAGCTCGACCATGTCATCCAGATTATATTAAACCATAAGAATCTGTTCGTGGGGGTTAGGCAACATGACTAGCTGATCGACGAGTAACGATAGACAATCTAGAAATGGCAATATGACGCTCGCGTGCTACAGATTACATCAAAGTGCAAGATAGATTTAATTTCCGGTTAGATTGCTCACTGCTGTACACGGTCAACTGACTTGTGAACCAAAAATGAACCCAATAGGCATGTCCTTGAATTGTCTAAGCGGTGGGATACGTGTATCAATGTTGGTGGAGGTAGGATACGTGTATCAATGTTGGTGGAGGTAGGATACGTGTATCAATGTTGGTGGAGATAAGTGTATCAATGTTGGTGGAGGTAGGATACGTGTATCAATGTTGTTGGAGATATGATACGTGTATCAATGTTGGTGGAGATAAGTGTATCAATGTTGGTGGAGGTAGGATACGTGTATCAATGTTGGTGGAGATAAGTGTATCAATGTTGGTGGAGATAAGTGAATCAATGTTGGTGGAGTTATGATACGTGTATCAATGTTGGTGGAGGTAGGATACGTGTATCAATGTTGGTGGAGATAAGTGTATCAATGTTGGTGGAGATGGGATAAGTGTATCAATGTTGGTGGAGATGGGATAAGTGTATCAATGTTGGTGCAGATAAGTGTAGCAATGTTGGTGGAGATAAGTGTATCAATGTTGGTGGAGATGGGATACGTGTATCAATGTTGGTGGAGATAAGTGTATCAATGTTGGTGGAGATGGGAAACGTGTATCAATGTTGGGGGAGATAGGAAACGTGTATCAATGTTGGTGGAGATGGGATACGTGTATCAACGTTGGTGGAGATGGGATACGTGTATCAATGTTGGTGGAGATGGGATACGTGTATCAATGTTGGTGGAGATGGGATACGTGTATCAATGTTGACGGAGGTAGGATACATGTATCAATGTTGGTGGAAATTGTGTTGGAAAAGAAGGGACTCATTTAGTTATTTTTAATACTCGTGTGTTTTTCACATTCTGATTTGCCCTCGTATTATCAAAATGTCTGACTATCTTGATTTCATTTCATTCAATAATTCTCTTGTCATTTCCGGCTTTTTAAAGACCTTCATGGATCTATTTTTTTCTTTCCACAAGATGTGCACCATTCGTCTTTACGTTTATCATTCTTCTTCTTGTTCTACTTCTTCGATCAAATGATCTTGTGCTTCAAGCCCGGTTAGGTTCACGAAGGAGACTGAGTTTCAGGTCTTCGCAGGTCCCCCCACATCTTTACTAGCATGATCGCTCCCCTGCGACAGACTGCCTCTCTTTAGTCTGCATATGTGGGACAGTTCTGCAGGATATGACGTAGTGTTTGCTTGGGTGCTGCGCAATCGCGCGTGGTGTTATCTCTAAGACCCATACTGTAACTGTGGGCCTTGATGTTGTCTCTATGACCCATACTGTAACTGTGGGCCTTGATGTTGTCTCTAAGACCCATACTGTAACTGTGGGCCTTGATGTTGTCTCTAAGACCCATACTGTAACTATGGGCATTGATGTTGCCTCTAAGACCCATACTGTAACTGTGGGCCTTGATGTTGTCTCTAAGACCCATACTGTAACTGTGGACCTTGATGTTGTCTCTAAGACCCATACTGTAACTGTGGGCCTTGATGTTGTCTCTAAGACCCATACTGTAACTGTGGGCCTTGATGTTGTCTCTAAGACTCATACTATAACTGTGGGCCTTAATGTTGTCTCTAAGACTCATACTATAACTGTGGGCCTTGATGTTGTCTCTAAGACCCATACTGTAACTGCGGGCCTTGATGTTGTCTCTAAGACCCATACTGTAACTGTGGGCCTTGATGTTGTCTCTAAGACTCATACTATAACTGTGGGCCTTGATGTTGTCTCTAAGACCCATACTGTAACTGTGGGCCTTGATGTTGTCTCTAAGACTCATACTATAACTGTGGGCCTTGATGTTGTCTCTAAGACCCATACTGTAACTGCGGGCCTTGATGTTGTCTCTAAGACCCATACTGTAACTGCGGGCCTTGATGTTGTCTCTAAGACCCATACTGTAACTGTGGGCCTTGATGTTGTCTCTAAGACCCATACTGTAACTGTGGGCCTTGATGTTGTCTCTAAGACTCATACTGTAACTGTGGGCCTTGATGTTGTCTCTAAGACCCATACTATAACTGTGGGCCTTGATGTTGTCTCTAAGACTCATACTATAACTGTGGGCCTTAATGTTGTCTCTAAGACCCATACTATAACTGTGGGCCTTGATGTTGTCTCTAAGACTCATACTATAACTGTGGGCCTTAATGTTGTCTCTAAGACCCATACTGTAACTGTGGGCCTTGATGTTGTCTCTAAGACCCATACTGTAACTGTGGGCCTTAATGTTGTCTCTAAGACCCATACTGTAACTGTGGGCCTTGATGTTGTATTGTATTTCGTGTGCGAATCTATTTTGTTTGGGACTTGACATAGCTTGGAGCACGCTCCTGGAGTCTGTTAGAATGCCCGTTTTTCTTGTAGTTGTGTTTTGGCTGATACGAATCCTCGTTGCTGCATGGACATATGTTGCATCAGCTCTGAAATTGGTAAATGTATCCCTTGATGGTATGTACTAATTTTATATGTCGCCGTAGAAGTGTGAGATGTAGATTCCACTGCCTCCCCTATGTTCACTCACCGTGGACGATCCATCTGTGGGCACGTGTGTCCAGGAGTTGCTAGGGCACTGTCTCATTAGCTCATGTAGAGCGTACATGTGTCCAGGAGTTCTAGGGCACTGCTACTTGAGCTCATGTAGAGCGTACATGTGTCCAGGAGTTCTAGGGCACTGTTACTTGAGCTCATGTAGAGCGTACATGTGTCCAGGAGTTCTAGGGCACTGTTACTTGAGCTCATGTAGAGCGTACATGTGTCCAGGAGTTGCTAGGGCACTGTCTCATTAGCTCATGTAGAGTGTACATGTGTCCAGGATTTGCTAGGACATTGTTACTTGAGCTCATGTAGAGTGTAAATGTGTCCAGGAGTTCTAGGGCACTGTTACTTGAGCTCATGTAGAGCGTACATGTGTCCAGGAGTTGCTAGAACACTGTCTCTTGAGTTCATGTAGAGCGTACATGCGTCCAGGGATTGGTTTGATTGCACCAGTGTAGACTTGCTTGATGATTTTTTTGTTTTTGCACCCCTACCACCACCACGATGTACCAGCCAGTTTTGTCCTCACATTGAGTCTTTTTATGGCCTTTGGATTTTCGCTTTATTTTTGGCTTCTATGTGAGTCTTGAATCAAATGTGACTCTAAAGAATATGGGTGTGTCTAACTTGGGTATTTGTTGGTGTCCTACCTTTATTGTAATTTTTTGTTTTTTATGGGAACGTGGAAAGAGAGTGCAGGAGATTTTGGTGTGATCTATTTTCAGTCTCCACTCTATTTTCTAGATCTCCGTCTTCTCTATCGTCTTTTGGAGCACGTATGAGGCTATTGTTGTGTGTTCTGTAGCTGTACATACGGCGATGTCATCTGCATGTAAGCGGTTTGAGACATGCTGATGTCGGCATTTAGTAATGTCGTTTCTCTATATCAAGAAGAGAATGGGCGCTATTACACTTCCTGTGGCACTCCCTCTTAGCCTGAGTGTACTGCTGGTACAGTTGTCCATTTCAACCCCGGCAGATCTTTGGAAAAGATAACTTCTTATCCAGGAGAAGATGTTGTTGGTAACTCCCTTCTTCTTTTTCTTCGTACGCTGTCAAACGTCAACCTGAATTTTTTGGAAAAAAAACAGCGGTCATCCTGAGGCTGTCGACACTGCCATAGAGCTTGTCTAGTGTTGCCACTGGTGATGGCCACATCTGCTTTCTCTGATCCTCGTATGTCGGACAGATTTGCAGCAGATGTTCAGCGGTCATTTTCCCGGTACCACACGTGCATTGGTCAGTGCCACCTATCTTCAATTTATTGAATAGATGGTACCTCCGTCTATTGTGGCCTGTGCGGAGTCTGAAGACCACGCCTGCTCTATTCTGTTCAACTGGTAATAAGCATCGTTTTTTTGTGTAGCCAGTATGTTCTGTTTCTCATTTGGTCATGTATCTGGCTCTAATAAGCCTTTTGGACTCTTCGTAGGTCACACTAGGATCTAGTTGTGGTAGTCTTGCACCTTCTTTTGCCATTCTGTCTGCCTCCTCGTTGCCTTGGATGTTACAGTGGGATGGAACCCACTGTACCACTACTCTTTTTGTGCGGACTGCTGGCATAGTTGACAGAGTACTGCTCTTAAATCATTAAGTTCAGTATTTTTCCGGTTTTTAGTTATGTGGCTACGGCCAGGGCATCTGTAAACTGGACTATTTGGCTTTTATTTCTTTTGCCTGTCACCATTTCTTCTACTGCAGCCCACAGTGTTTCTGCCTTCGCTCTGAAATTGCTTTTGTAGTTGATAACTCCCGATTTGAGGATGTTCAGCTTCAGGTCTTCTCTTCAGACAATATCGAAGGCACGGGAGAGATAAACACAATTGGCTCAAACTTTATTTTTCTTTATGTCATGCAATATATATATTTGTTAGTTGGTCCTCTGTGCTTCTGTGCTGTCTGTATCATGTATGAGTTAGTCTGAAGGTACAGGTGAGTCTTTTGTTTATAAATTTTTCTTAGCTGTGTGGGGAAACTCATGGGCCTGTAGTTTTACCTGTTGGTTTAGGAAGAGGTTGAATGTGAGCCTCCTTCCAGAGTGTCGGAACAGTACCCTGTAGCCAGCTCTGGTAAAAAAATTCCAAAGAGGAACCATATCTTTATCAGACCGAGGTGTTTGGAAAATTCATGTGTGATACAGTGGTACTTTTTTTTCTTTATACTTTTCAATTTCATTTTTTAGCTCAACAAAGGTGTACATCGCTGTAATGCACTCTCTTGGAGTGTTTGTGTTGAGAGTTTTTTTCGAAGAGCTTTGACCTTTGCATTTACTTCTTGAAATATATCTCTTGAAACTTGCGTCTTACTTTCGGACTGATAAGTTCAGGCCATAAGGTCTGCTGTCGCCTTGCCTGTCACCTGGGCTACGGTGGTATGTAACACGGTTTTCGAGCTCTCTGCTGTTTAGGGTTGTGGTGAGGTTCCAGTCTTTTAGTATCCTTTTCTAGGTTTAAAGAGCTGGTCTTTGTGTGCCAGCATTCTATTATTCTATTCTTCTTCTATTTTATAAAGACTGCATTTGCTTTGTTGTGTTTCATATGTTGGGTTCGTCTCCATGATTTCTCTGCACGTACTAATTTTGCCTTGCAGCTCTTCCGGTTTTTGGGTCCAGAAGAGTTGGTCGTCCTTTCTGCACCCTCTTGGGATACTTTTCTTGGCACCGTCAGTAACGCACCTATTGAAGGTTTGAAGCCTGGGGTTTAGGGTTTTTAACTCGGTTTTAGTTTTAGACATAGAGATGTCAGTCTGCGATGTGAATTCTTCAATTTCCTTTCCTGTAGTTCCATCTAGGGAGAGCGTTACCATTTGTGCTATTTTTGCATCCCTTTATGTGATTACTATTGGTCTGTGGTCGTTGCCTCTCAGTTTTTGACATATGCTTTAACTCGAGACCTTTTCTATCTCTTCTGTTTCCAAGACACCTCTACACCTCACGGTAGAATAGGAGCGACTAAGTAAGTAAGTTCTGTATCCATGACGAGAGCCAAATTACTTGTTTTCCTCCAGGATCTTGAATATGTAAATTGTAAGGTTTTTTTGGCACGACTAGGCTGTTGGTTATTATAAAGTCCTCCACCTCCTCTTCCTTGGCATTTAGGTCTGTACACCCACAACTTGGAGAATGACTGTTGGTCCACATCGATCATCCGGTCGTTGGTAGAAGGCCTGATATTTTTCAGGTATGTGTTACCGCTCCCTCTACCTTCGTTATCCTTTGTGTACTTGTAAACTGGCTGCCTCTGAGGTAAGTGTACGAATGAAGAAGCCAGAACAGCGTATTGTGCATGATATCTCCGTGACAAAAGGCGGCCATGTCATGAAACAAGCTGGAAATATTCAGTAGAGGTTGTGCACAAAATGTCAGCTCTCTAGGCTTTGTTGAAGTTGGTTAAATAGAAGAAATATAAGTCTACGAAAACGAATAGCGGTCATGTCAGACTAAATACAAGTTTATAAAAAAGCGATCACTCGAGCCCTGGACATTGAACATTGCCCATTTGATTAGCCCTCCTTCGGCAGAGGTTTATTGCTGCCGTAAGATTGTGAATAAATTGATTCGTGAAGAAATTGATTATTCTTTCTGCTAGAACGTTTCACGCACTCTTGAGTGAACAGAGTTGAGCGAATGGGACACATCAATTGTGAAGATTTTGGGACATTCTTCTAATATTTGTAAAACAGACAATTTGCTGCCCAAGCAGTTCGCCAGACAGACAGTTCACCGCGCAAACCGTTCGCCTAATAAACAGCAAGACGCACAGGTCGTCAGACAAGTAGTTCTTCATGCAGACATCTTGCCAGACAAACATTTCAGAATGTTACATTTCGCTAACCAGCTATTTCTCCAAACGCTCAGCGAGATACACAGCTCGCAACCACCCAAATTAACCACAATGCAAATTAGCCAGACATAAATTTACAAGAGATGCAGAATATCAGCCAGACACATCGTAACAAGGAATTAGGATGGATTGTAAATGGAGCACAGATGTGTCGCAAACAACACGACAGTAAACAAAACAGAGAAAGTAGAGATAGATGAAACACACTATAAGAAATTTATCTGCAGTATAACCAGAAATGTTCTGGATTGGAAACCACTTGACAAGACACAAATTGGAAGGACAAAGAATACCTGACAAAAACCGATGAAAAAAGAGGTCAGTGTTGTTGAGGTGTTATGGGCGGAACTCAAGAGGACGGTCAATAATAGAAGCACAAGCTCATCCCTTGCTGAGTTCAAAAGGGAACTTAGTCTTAGTCGACCTGTGCATCTACAATAGCGTTTGCCGTTGCCAAGGTCCCAACTCTTGTGCGAGTTGGTAGTAGCCCGGTGCATTTCACTGCTTAGCGGGCTGGGCTCGAGCAGTGCAATGTTTTGTTGGTTTTGTGCTGGTCTCATTTCGGTTTCCAGTCGATTCTGTCTCGTGCACGGGTTGTCAAATGGATGGTTAACTTGTTTGTTTTAGGATCGGGAGTTTTGTCCAGCTCAAGCAAATCTTGCCATCTAGTGAGGAGTTTGCCAGGTGGTTCTTTTTTCCGCGCGGGTATCACAGAGTGTTTGCTGTGCTTCAGCGTTCATCTTTCCTACTGACTACATGACGACGCTTGGAGTTGTCGGCATGCTGTATGACATCCTTGACGTGACACTACCCCGACGGCGATCAAGCGAGGCATATGTTGTCCTTAGCTGGTTCTTCATGGCTTTTGTCAGAGACCGTGTTTCACTTCCATAGCATAGCGTTAGTAGGACCACTGAGTCGAAATTGTCTGCTCGCATTCTGGCTCCTCTTGTGGCGTATTTTGCCGTCTTTATCGGATTTAAGGCGGCTCAGCCTGATCGTCAGCGCCTGGCCATCTCCGGATTCAGGTTATGTTCCATGTTGAGGAGGTGGATTATGAAGATGTATTCGTCGACATTCTCCAGTAGTACATTGTTTAAGGGCCCGATGTTGGCCTTCGCAAAGCGGTTGTGCATAGTATATAGGCGAATTAAATGAAGTCCCTCATATGGATCTGGCAACATCATTATGCCAAACAAAACAGCCGCATAAACGCCAAGCACATCATTATTATCATCAAAGATCACATTAACAGATATAGTTGATCGTGGATCTTTAAAACGACCTAATGGAGCACTTACTTCACTTCACTTCACTTCACTTAGTCGCTCCTCTTCTACCCCTGCGGGTGTAGAAGTATTGTTGTATATGCTTTCAATCGAACGTGCAGACAAATAGGCGATCGGCTTGCTGTGTTGTTCTTTTTGTCGTAGTGGAGGAGACGCTTCTTTTTGCCATTTTAGCAAGTCACAATTAGTTATAAATTGCATTATCTTTATAATTCTTGCCCCTCTTTTCGATGTTCAACTTCCAAGAGTTCTCTATCTGCACAGAGGAAACACCATATCTCCGAGTCTATCGTCTATCTCTGATACGACTACGCGTACATCTCATCTTCCCTAAAACCGTGCGCTACTTGAATCTTGCGGAAATTCACCGTTTCGTTCTCAGTTATAGCAACACCCGTCCCTTCCCCCAATGGAAGAACAACAAAAAAGTCTCATTATTTTACATCGTATTTAATAGCTCTGTCACTTATATTGATGGTACAATCTGCAGACTGTTCCCTGTCCATCTTATATGCTGTCTTCCCTTTCAGCGTTGTAAACATCTGGCACGTTTAATGTCCACCTTTCCGCCCAGTATTGTTTTCGGTAAGGTTACCGATGTTTGATGTTACAAAAATTTCTTAGCTGTCAGATTTTCTTCATTTATTTTTGTTGTGCATCTAATCTCTTCAAGAGCTTTTGTTGTTGTTTACTTGCCTTGCCATGAGCAACGCTCTATTTTTTGTATATCCGTATTCAGAGGTGTTTATTCTCTTCTGCTATCGTTTTTTCATCCCCTGTTTTAAAAAAACCTCAGTAAAGACGAGTAAACAAAGAATTTTAAAATGATTTCAACGACTTCAACTTGCTATATTTTATTCATAAATAGTCAAATAAAGATGTAGTTTCACACATATATAATGTAGCTGTCCAAGTTCAATTGCCAATGGTTATCCCAAAGTTACTTCACAAATGTTCAATGTGAGCTCCTTTTGTTACTTCACAAATGTTCAATGTGAGCTCCTTTTGTTACTTCACAAATGTTCAATGTGAGCTCCTTTTGTTACTTCACAAATGTTCAATGTGAGCTCCTTTTATTACTTCACAAATGTTCAATGTGAGCTCCTTTTGTTACTTCACAAATGTTCAATGTGAGCTCCTTTTGTTACTTCACAAATGTTCAATGTGAGCTCCTTTTGTTACTTCACAAATGTCAACGAGGTAATCTAAATACTTCATGACTGGTTGACGCTTGTTTTTGTCAATTGATTGCACTGCAGCATTACCGCTGCATTTGTGAGGTAACCTCGGGATAACCATTGGCAATTAAACTTTTGACAGCTATATTATATATGTGTGAAATTACATCTGAAATTGGCAATTTATGAATACAAAATAGCTCGTTCAAATCGATCAATTCATTTTTTAAATGCTCTGTACATAACACTTGCCCACTCCCATTTCCTATCTGTGAGGGACGTGTTTGGATGGCAATATTTGACTCAAGTTGACGAAAACACAATTAGCCATCCCTATTTTCTTCCTGATTTCCATTTCGAATGTCCCATTCTCCATTTTTATATTTGCAAGATAGAACAAGCTCTTGAATTCTTCCAGTATACAGCCGTCAATTGTTGTCTGTAGAGTAGATTTCAAGCCTGCAAAATGTGAATTATCGTTGTTTTCGTTTCCGCAGCGTTAATGTCCAATCTGATTTTTCATCGTTTTCTTGAACCACCAATTTCTATAGTTCGTGTACGCTTTTAGCGAGCAGAGCTGTGCCATTTGCATTCGTCCGATTATTTGTTGATACGTCATATATTAGTCCTCTTATTTCCTTTATCTGTTAACAAATTTCTTTTGTGTAAAAATGTTAGAAACACATTGACATTTTGATCCCTGTCTCGCTCATTTTCTAACATTTGTATTGATTCTCCATTCCTGATTCTAGAAACCAACATCATCACACAGGGGACATTACAATAAGTGCTCCGTTGTCCGTTCAAGAAGCCAGCTAAGCGTATATATACTCAGTGTCCCAATTAGGTGATGATTTCGTGTTCATTGGATCTTTCCAGACAGGACACACGTTCTCCCCTATCCCCTTGTCACTCCCAAATCTATCATACTCTATGCAAACATATGCATTTTTCCGACCTTCTGTCTCATCATTCTGTAGAGTATCCATAACTGCCATTATCAACTCAACCCTGTCTCTCGTCAATTCCGCGCGTTCCCCACAGCTTGTTCCGCCTCTACATCAGTTTTTTCGTTGCCCCAGACACCTGCATGTTCCAGGCAGTAGATTCATGTGACACCCTGTACACCAGAGTTGCTTTAAGCATGCACCGTTATATCTTATGAAGCATACTCTGCTAGTCTGACAGTATCACTGCGCGTGTCATCGATTGCGTTACCAACCAAGTCAGGGTATGTTTGTTACGTTACATAACTTATTTTACTTTTATACTTAGTGAGTAAAGCTTGTTGGATCTTTCAGTGGTTTTTGTGTGTTTGTTTGTTTGTATATTTGTTTGTTTGTTTGTTTGTATATTTGTTTGTTTGTTTGTTTGTATATTTGTTTGTTTGTTTGTTTGTTTGTATATTTGTTTGTTTGTTTATTTGTTTGTTTGTTTGTTTGTTTGTATATTTGTTTGTTTGTTTGTATATTTGTTTGTTTGTTTGTATATTTGTTTGTTTGTTTGTTTGTATATTTGTTTGTTTGTTTGTTTGTTTGTTTGTTTGTTTGTTTGTATATTTGTTTGTTTGTTTGTTTGTATATTTGTTTGTTTGTTTGTTTGTATATTTGTTTGTTTGTTTGTTTGTATATTTGTTTGTTTGTTTGTTTGTATATTTGTTTGTTTGTTTGTTTGTTTGTTTGTTTGTATATTTGTTTGTTTGTTTGTTTGTATATTTGTTTGTTTGTTTGTTTGTATATTTGTTTATTTGTTTGTTTGTATATTTGTTTGTTTGTTTGTTTGTTTGTTTGTATATTTGTTTGTTTGTTTGTTTGTATATTTGTTTGTTTGTTTGTTTGTATATTTGTTTGTTTGTTTGTTTGTATATTTGTTTGTTTGTTTGTTTGTATATTTGTTTGTTTGTTTGTTTGTTTGTATATTTGTTTGTTTGTTTGTTTGTATATTTGTTTGTTTGTTTGTTTGTATATTTGTTTGTTTGTTTGTTTGTATATTTGTTTGTTTGTTTGTTTGTATATTTGTTTGTTTGTTTGTTTGTATATTTGTTTGTTTGTTTGTTTGTATATTTGTTTGTTTGTTTCAAATGCCCACAGGGAGCAGTTGTACTCTTTTTATGTGCCCTGAAAAGGACGTTAAGTAGCGAGTTGCAGTAGCTTTCCTCACATTCCGAGTGTGCTGGTCAAGGTGGACTTTGGTCCTCCAGGCGGTTGAGCTATGCTTGACTTCATCTACGTGTCTCTCACTACTACGGGGATTACGTTGATCCCTCACTTCGTTAGCCTGGCTGCCATTAAAACAGTCCGCTTCCATGGAGGGCTACAAGGAAGCCGAGGTGAGGGTCTTGGACAGTATATTTTCCCTGTACCTGGCTAACATGTATGTTCAGTATTATGTATCTGACCAGACGTTAGTCTTCCTCCCCATCTTCCAGTGGTCGCTTGAGTATTCATGTGTTTCTTTGCTCCATGTTAATGTTTTTCAGACATGTGATTACCGTAGTTGTTTATGCTCTACAGTATAAGGCCTTTTCCTAGTATATAAAGCGCACATAAATCTATGTCTGTATTCTTCACATTTTCTTCTAGCGTCGTTATCCAACATATTGCTTCTCTTGTTGCGCTTCTCTTTCTAAATTCAATAATGACATTAGCGCAATGTTAGAGTAGCCGCTTCTAATGACAAAGGTACGAGGTTCATCACCCGCAACCCGCAGCTGCAGTCGACCTAGCTGTAAATGAGTACCTGCCTTACACCTAGGGAAGAAACAAGGGAAGGAGGAAGGGAAACGGTTACCCTATCTCAAAAAGCTGTGGCTTTGTAGAACGAATGCTCCTACACTTCATCCCCAACGGCTTGGGGGCAACATTTACCGTTACCTTACCTAAATTCAAATTCCCCATAATTATGTTGTAAATACTGTACACGTAATTCCCATCTGTATAATTTTAAGCACTGTCTTAATAATGTGGCTCATCAGACAGGTCGCTCTAAAATTTGAACACAAGTGGTTCTTTTCACAGACACCCCCAAGAACCAGCACACAAATGAACTCGGCGCCTCAGCAGAATAACTCAAATGTTTGGTCCGGAGTAACAAAAGGAAGTGCAATTCAGTGCATACCAGCTCACTGCAATGAAGAAACAGACACCCTTGCCAACGAGGGAGGAATGCCGCAACAAATTGTTACAGCACCGACATATGACGAGGCAAAAGTAGTTATCAATGTTACGTGTTGAAGATAATTGACAGAGATCATCCTGTCGATATATAAAATGGAATAAGAGATCACCCTGGCGATATATAAAATGGAATAAGAAATCACCCTGGCGATATAGAAAATGAAAAAGAGATCACCCTGGCGATATAGAAAATGACTTACCATCTGCTTTGCAGAACGGATCAGGTGATCATCTTCCAGCCGCGCACAGGACACAACAGACTGATATATCATCTTTACAATAAATTCAAGATTGACACAGTGGTCATTTGTACCTGAAGAACATCACCCATGACAGCAGAACATCGCTCATGACAACAGAACATCGCCCCTGACAACAAAACATCACCCATAACAACAGAACATCGCCCCTGACAATAGTACATCGGCCCTGACAACAGAACATCGGCCCTGACAACAGAATATCGCCCCTGAAAACAGAACATCGCCCCTTACAACATAACATCGCCCCTGACACCAGAACATCGCCCATGACAACAGAACATCGCACATGACAACAGAACATCGCCCATGACAGCAGAACATCGCCCATGACAACAGAACATCGCACATGACAACAGAACATCGCCCCTGACAGCAGAACTTCGCACATGACAACAGAACATCGCCCAAGACAGCAGAACATTGCACATGACAACAGAACATCGCCCATGACAACAGAACATCGCCCCTGACAGCAGAACATCGCCCATGACAACAGAACATCGCCCATGACAGCAGAACATCGCCCATGACAACAGAACATCGCCCATGACAGCAGAACATCGCACATGACAACAGAACATCGCCCAAGACAGCAGAACATTGCACATGACAACAGAACATCGCCCATGACAACAGAACATCGCCCCTGACAGCAGAACATCGCCCATGACAACAGAACATCGCCCATGACAGCAGAACATCGCCCATGACAACAGAACATCGCCCATGACAGCAGAACATCGCCCATGACAACAGAACATCGCACATGACAACAGAACATCGCCCATGACAGCAAAACATTGCACATGACAACAGAACATCGCCCATGACAACAGAACATCGCCCCTGACAGCACAACATTGCCCATGACAACAGAACATCGCCCATGACAGCAGAACATCGCCCATGACAACAGAACATCGCCCATGACAGCAGAACATCGCCCATGACAGCAGAACATCGCCCATGACAACAGCACATCGCCCATGACAGCAGAACATCGCCCATGACAACAGAACATCGCCCATGACAGCAGAACATCGCCCATGACAACAGAACATCGCCCATGACAACAGAACATCGCACATGACAACAGAACATCGCCCATGACAACAGAACATCGCACATGACAACATAACATCGCCCATGACAGCAGAACATCGCCCATGACAACAGAACATCGCCCATGACAGCAGAACATCGCCCATGACAACAGAACATCGCCCATGACAACAGAACATCGCACATGACAACAGAACATCGCCCATGACAATAGAACATCGCCCATGACAACAGAACATCGCCCATGACAACAGAACATTGCACATGACAACAGAACATCGCCCATGACAACAGAACACCTGTTGCAGTCCTACATTCCATTCAATAGTTAAAGTAAATAGTAGCACGTGTCAACGACCAGCGTCCATCCATGAAAACTGTATGGAAGTGCATAGAACCTTGAGTTGACTGTTGCCTTTGTTAAAGTCATTGAAGTCGAAGTCTTGAGACGAAAGAAGAGGAACAAATCTAAACATTCTGTTGAAGAAGAGGAACAAATCTAAACATTCTGTAGCACAAAGCCTCTTGTTATAAAAACAGAAGTATTCACATCTCTCGGGAATGTTGTTTGTGAATGCCCACAGTGAGTAGGTTTACTCTTTTGTGGGCCATGAAAAGGACGTTAAGTGGCGGGTTGCAGTAGCTTTCTTGACAACTTGAGCATGCTGATGAAGGTGGAGCAGGGTCCTCCAGGCGGTTGTGCTATGCTTGGTTTCATCTGCGTGTCACTCACTACAACAGGGATCACGTTAATCCGCCACCTCGTTATCCAGGCTTTCACGATAACAGCCCGTTTCCAGGGAGGACTACTGGGAAGTCGAGGTAACGGTCTTCGCCGGTATGTTTTGCCTGACCCTGACTAACATGTCTGATCAGTATATTTTGCCTAACCATGACTAACATGTCTGATCAGTATGTTTTGCCTGACCCTGACTAACATGTCTGATCAGTATATTTTGCCTAACCATGACTAACATGTCTGATCAGTATGTTTTGCCTGACCCTGACTAACATGTCTGATCAGTATATTTTGCCTAACCATGACTAACATGTCTGATCAGTATGTTTTGCCTGACCCTGACTAACATGTCTGATCAGTATATTTTGCCTGACCCTGACTAACATGTCTGATCAGTATATTTTGCTTGACCCTGACTAACATGTCTGATCAGTATGTTTTGCCTGACCCTGACTACCATGTCTGATCAGTATGTTTTGCCTGACCCTGACTAACATGTCTGATCAGTATATTTTGCCTGACCATGACTAACATGTCTGATCAGTATATTTTTCCTGACCCTGACTAACATGTCTGATCAGTATGTTTTGCCTGACCCTGACTAATATGTCTGATCAGTATATTTTGCCTGACCTGGACTAACATGTCCGATCAGTATATTTTGCCTGACCTGGATTAACATGTCTGATCAGTATATTTTTCCTGACCCTGACTAACATGTCTGATCAGTATATTTTGCCTGACCCTGAATAACATGTCTGATCAGTATATTTTACCTTACCAGACGTTAGTTTCCTCCCCATCTCTTGGTATAGATCCCGTATTGTAGATGTCATTACACAAATCAGGCAACTTATCTTCACCGAATTCACTCAGATTGTCCAAACGTATTGTATACATGCCTACTACATTATCTTTGTTCATATAATTTACTACTTCCTCTACTTCTGATCTGACGAACTTGCGGCGTTCATTATTAAATTGGGACTGTCTACCCCCTTTGTTGTAGTCCAACATTTCTCCTACATATTCCTCCTACCTGTTTGAAATACAATCTAACAGGTCAATTAAGATGTCTAATCTTGTCGTTAATGCATCTTCTTCTTTGAGAGCCAATCTTGTCGTGCTTAAAAGATGTTTGATTTCTTCATGCATTTCTATGTTTTTTGCATCTTTCCCACGTCTTCTATTATCTTTTACTTTGATCCTGTTAAAATGATTAATCTTAAAATTTTTGTTAAACTATAAAAATGATTAATCTTAACATTTTTATTAACAGAGTACGCGTTATTAAGGATATTAATTTGCTCATCCTTGATAATGGCTTTGCTTGTTAATTCCCGGAAGCGGATTGTTACCGTCCCTTTCCCTGGTTGCTCTGTATTAATCATCGTGCCTGTGTTCTACAATAAAAATGGTTTCAAAGGTTAAATTGTTGCAATTTAATCACAGAATTATCTCTTGAGTTCATTCCGAGTGACAGGCAACTAAATGCCAAGCACGCGACTTTTAGTTTCATGAAGTTTGCTTTTCGAGACAGCCGGATGTTACTGACAAGTTTAATCAAAGATGCACTTGGAAAACACACATTCAAATAAAGTGAATCGGTTAATGTGTATATGGCTTGGCTTCGGTCGTTCTCAATCTTCCGCTACCAAATCCTGAAAGGGCTTAAGTAGCAGCATGTAGTCCAGATACCGGAATGCGTTGTGTCGTAGTTCACAGCTTGACTGCGATATTTGCACCTTTCGGTCCTTCTTCTTCTTCTTCTTCATCGTACGCAGTCAGACAATAACCATTATTTTTTCGAAAAAGGCAGCGGTCATCCTGAGGCTGTCGATACTGCCATAGAGCTTGTCTAGTGTTGCCACTGGTGATGGCCACATCTGCTCTCTCTGATCCTCGTATGTCGGGCAGTTTTGCAGCAAATGCTCAGCGGTCATTTTCTCGGTACCACACGGTCATTCGTCGGTGCCACCTATCTTCAATTTGTTGAATAGGTGGTACCTCAATCTATTGTGGCCAGTGCGAAGTCTGAAGACCACGACCTGCTCTCTTCTGTTCAACTGGTAATAGGCATCGTTTTTGGTGTAGCCAGTATGTTCGGTTTCCCATTTTGTCTTGTATCTAGCTCTAATAAGCCGTTTTTACTCTTCGTATGTCATTCTAGTATCACCTTTCGGTCCAACACATCCGACTTCAGCAGGCATTTTTTTTAGTACCGGGTTAGCATTCCCGCTTCGATTCCTTGTCCTTAATCAGTCTGCCCCAGCTGCAGCCTGTTATCCAAGAGGTGTAGAAGGGTCTTGGCTGCTCTGGTTTGCTGGCCCTGACGCTAGCAGGCAGCTATGGGTCGCTGACCCCTGCAGCGCATGTGCTGGTCAGCATCTTGATCCCTAATGTGGATAGGACTAGAGATATAATGTTCTCTTACTGACAGTTCACAGTTACTGGGCTGGGAGATACATGGCTTAAATATTCAATGTGTGGAAATGTTCTTAGTTTTTAGACGACCTGTACTCCTACAGGGGCAGATGCATGTCCCAGTTCTGGTATGAGTTGGATGTAGCCGAGAGAAGGGTTTTCTGCTTAGCGGGCTAGGATCGAGCAGCTTAATACTTCCCTGCGTTGGGACAATCGCTTATGCAGGTACACAAAAAACGATGCCTATTACCAGTTGAACAGAAGAGAGCAGGTCGTGGTCTTCAGACTTCGCATAGGACACAATAGACGGAGGTACCACCTATTCAATAAATTGAAGATAGGTGGCACTGACGAATGCATGTGTGGTACTGGGAAAATGACCGCTGAACATCTGCTGCAAAACTGCCCGACATACGAGGATCAGAGAAAGCAGATGTGGCCATTACCAGTGGCAACACTAGACAAGCTCTATGGCAGTGTCGACAGCCTCAGGATGACCGCTGCTTTTTTCGAGGAATAAAAAGGTTGACGTCTGACAGCGTTCGAAGAAGAAGAAGAAGAAGAAGAAGAAGAAGAAGAAGAAGAAGAACAAGAAGAAGAAGAAGAAGAAGAAGAAGAAGAAGCTTACGCAGGGTGGTTAACCGATGTGCGCGTTCATCCTAATAGACTCAAACACTAGAGCAAAGTAGTCTCGCAGCCTGCTAAGCACCATATATGCTGCTCTCAACAAACCACCTGACCATGGCCGGTGCTATACCAAGTCACACAGTTAGTCGCCTCTTTCGACATGTTCTATGTGAGGCAGTTGTGCTATTCTTGTCCTTGTCATACACAAAGACCCCGGCAGACGACTCGGGCTATGTTAACCTATTAGTTAGTTTATGAGTTATTTTGGCGGCTAGTTAGTTCAGTTGAATTAGTTAGTTAGTTAGTTAGTTTAATTGTTTGTTTCCTAGTTAGTAAGTTAGTTTGATATTGTTGGTTAGCTAGTTGGGTAGTTAATATGTTAGTTAGATTGTTTGTTTAATTATTAGTTAGTTAGGTCGTAATTTAGTTAGTTGGTTAGTTAGTTAGTAGGTTAGTTAGTTAGTTTGGTTGTTAGTTTCGTTGTTAGTTAGTTAGTTGGTTAGTTAGTTAGTTATTTAGTTAGTTGGTTGGTTGGTTGCTGTGTTGGTTGGTTGGTTAGTTAGTTAGATGGTTGGTTGGTTGGCTGGCTAGCTGGCTAGTTGGTTGGTTCGTTGGTTGGTTGGTTTATTTGTTAGATAGATAGTCAGTAAATTAATCACACACTGCCTACTCTCACCCCACTCCCTGCCTACTGTCACCTCCCTATCTTCCTACTGTCACCTCCCTACCTTCCTACTGTCAACTCACTCCCTGCCTACTGTCAACTCACTCCCTGCCTACTGTCAACTCACTCCCTGTCTACTGTCACGTCACTCACTGCCTACTGCCACCTCCCTCACTACATACTGTCACGTCACTCCCTGCCGACTGTCACTTCACTCTGTGCCTACTGTCACCTCTCTCCCTGCCTACTGCAAACTCACTCTCTGCCTACTGTTACCTCACTCCTTGCCTACTGTCACTAAACCTCCTGCCTACTGTAATCTCACTTCCTGCCTACTGTCACCTCCTTTCCTGCCTAATGTCAACTCACTCCCTGCCTACAGTCAACTCACTCCCTGCCTACTGTCACCTCTCTCCCTGCCTACTGTCACCTCCTTTCCTGCCTAATGTCAACTCACTCCCTGCCTACAGTCAACTCACTCCCTGCTTACTGTCACTTCTCTCCCTGCCTACTGTCACCTCCTTTCCTGCCTAATGTCAACTCACTCCCTGCCTACAGTCAACTCACTCCCTGCCTACAGTCAACTCACTCCCTGCCTACTGTCACTTCAATCTTTGCCTACAGTCACCTCACTTCCTGCCTACTGTCACTTCTCTCCCTGGCCACTGTCACCTAACTCCCTGCCTTCTGTCACCTCACTCTCTGCCTACAGTCACCTAACTCCCTGCCTACTGTCACTTCTCTCCCTGCCCACTGTCACCTAACTCCCTGCCTACTGTCACCTCACTCCCTGTCTACTGTCCCCTCCCTCCCTGCCTACTGTCCCCTCCCTCCCTGCCTAATGTCCCCTCCCTCCCTGCCTACTGTCCCCTCCCTCCCTGCCTACTGTCCCCTCCCTCCCTGCCTACTGTCACCTCCCTTCCTGTCTACTGTCACCTCCCTCCCTGCCTACTGTCACCTCCCTCCCTGCCTACAGTCACCTCCCTCCCTGCCTACTGTCACCTCCCTCCCTGCCTACTGTCAACTCCCTTCCTGCCTACTGTCACCTCACCCCCAGCCTACTGTCACCTCATCCCCTGCCTTCTGTCACCTCACCCCCAGCCTACTGTCACCTCATCCCCTGCCTTCTGTCACCTCACCCCCAGCCTACTGTCACCTCACCCCCTGCTTACTGTCACCTCCCTTACTGCCTAATGTCACCTCACTCACTGCTGCACCGTTGATATATCCTCATCGATCCCATTGCCTTCACCCAATGATCATCAACACCAACTATTGCAAATGTCCCCAAAACGGATATCTCTGATGTCAGATTGTCAGCGTTTTCATTTTCCAGCAGACTCCAGTATGACTAGAGCAGTAGATCCACCCAAGAAACCAACGATTCGATTCTTCTATGTCCGCTAACCACTCATGTCTTAGCCATTACTTTACACGTTTCGAAGCAAGAATTGAGTCAGAGAAACGATTATGGTTCTCAGTAAAAATGTCTCATACAAACATCTCACTTTGCCGAAGTGCATGCCTCTATCTCCATTCCTATGTTGAGGTTATTGTCACGTATGCATTGTTCCGCTGAGTGACAAGCACGGGTTTCACGAAATATCTTTGTATGTTATACTATACGTTTGTATAAGTTATACTATACGTTTTTACATGTTTCACAAATGCATCTTTAGATGTTCTGTAGTCCGTCTTTTAGGTCATAAACAAGGTAGGAAAGAAACAATTTTCTACCAAACTGCACGTCAGATACAAATGATTTTTCGCACACAGCCTAAAAATTAATCATGACGTAATGGAAATATTCTTTTCTCTAAGAAATGTTATGTTTTTTGACAAATGTATGTATTAAGCTATATTAAAATTAACCTCGGTGAATTGGGCATAATTGTAACATGTGTAAAGTACACAGTCACGTTGTTTTAAAAATAAATGTTTTGGCATTAAAATATTTTGAATAAAAACAAAATCTGGATTTTCCCGTGCACCAATCAAACACTTTGTCGAATACGGAAACAAAAAACGCTATTCATGCGAAACTGTCGCTTAGTTAAAGGCATATTACGATATCATTGTTTGTGGTGCAGTTATTGTGGCATGTAGTTGTTTTTTCAACACTAATTTTATATCAATTTCAAAATGAGTTTAAATTGAACATTTATAACGATGCAGAATGTTACCGTTCTACTATACAAGTTCTTCTGCAGGGAATCTAAGATGGGTAATTAATTTGCGATATTCATGACCCAGAGAAACGAACGCAATTGTCGCTTGGTCTGGATAGATCGTCCTTTTACCGCTGCAATGGACAGAGTACACTCAGATCAAGCAAGGAAAGGAAAAGAAATTTGACGTTTTTAAGAGATTTAAAACGGAAGATATTAAAACTGGGATCAAAAAATCAATTAATACTCTCAGGAAACCCAAATTAACATTGCAATCTGACGCAGTATTGATATTTTCAAAAGTACTCTTTCGAAAATTGTAAGAGCCACCGGCTTTACATTCAGGAAAACGTCAGGCGGTAAGGAATATTATATGTGAAAAGCCAAATTTGATTGCTGCCCGAATCAAATACATGAGACAGATACATGAACGGCATAGGCAAGGCTATGATATTGTATACTTGGACAAATCCTGGGTCAATGGTCACCACAACTATGGGAAAGTATGGGAATCAGTTGACGGTGTACAAAAAGACACATTCCAAGCAGCAAAGAGCAGCGCATTTAACTAACGGATTCCAGAAGAAGTGAAAACGGACTTGTCTCTAAGTTTTAACTTATTTTCCAATCACAAAGGACCGACGGTATAGAATATAACACTGAAATGAATAGACACATTTTCAGGCACTGTATGACGACTGATATGATTCCAATTCTGGATAGACTGCCATGCATAGTAATGGCTAATGCATCCTATCACAATGCAGTATCAGAGGAAGACATTGTATCAACTGAATCAAATTTAAAAGCTAAAAATTAGGAAATGGCTAGCTAAGGAAACAGTGAATTTCAAGGACAAGTATTTGAAGCCGAAGTTGTTGCAGCTTGTAAGGAAGACGAATAAAATAAAGGTGTATCATATTGACAAAATCATTGAAGAGTACAGTCACACTTCTCGACGACTACCTCCATATCATGCTCATCTAACCCATATAGAGCTAGTGTGGGCTAAAGTCAAAGGACAAGTTTCCGAACAGAACAGGACATTACAAATGTGTGATGTTGAAGTGCTAACACATGAGTACCTTTCAAAAATGGACATTCTGTTCTGGAAGAAGTGTGTTGAACATGTGCTCGGGGATGAAGTGTGTTGAATCTATGCTCCGGAAAGAAGAACGGTACTGGCAACGAGATAGGATTACAATTTATCCAGCCAGTAACAATTATCAACTTCTTTGAATCGACAGATTCAGACTGATTAATATCATCTATTGTTGGAATACTGATTAGCAGACTTGGATGAATTATCGTATGTTTATCAAAACAATTAGGTGTACATACAATGGCAACAAATACATATTAATATTCAAATGCGTTTAGCAACATAAAATTAGCTGCGCAGTTGACACAATCTTGGGTCTAATGGTGACCAAAGGGCTATACTAACTGTTGCCTATAGTGGATGCCATTTTTACGATTGTACATAAATGGCAACACAAACAATCAATTGATCCATCAAGACATTAAAGAAATATGCCTATGAGCAAAAGGCGACAAGAAATTAATCTGCGTACTGTAAAATCTTAAATGTAATGCCATTTCTTAGCAATGGTCCTAAAAGATTAAAGAAATTCGCCGATGTGCAAATTTCTTAACATCTATGGGCTAAATAATAACAATGTTTTAGCGTCATGGATATTACAAAGCTGCATGCTAAACATCATTTGGATATGACATGCAATTTTGTAGAAAAATGCTACGGATCTTGTTCATGAATTTAAAGACGAACTATAATATGTCTTCTTATAATGTGCTATGCGTCTTTCGAAGTTTTACAAATTTGTCTTTAGATGTGCTACTGTGCGTCTTTAGATGTTCTACTGTATGTCTTTAGATATTCTACTGTATGTCTTTAGAGGTTCTAGTGTACGTTTTTAGATGTTCTACTGTATGTCTAGATGTTGTACTATACGCCTTCAGATGTTCTAATATACGTCTTCAGATGTTCTAATATACGTCTTCATATGTTCTACTTATCGTCTTCAGATGCTATACTTTACGTCTTTATATGTTTGACAAATACGTCACTAAGTGTTTCCTATGAGATCAATTATTTTAAAATTATTTTCATTTTAAGATGTCCAGTCGTATGTGGGCAGCTACCGAGCAGTCCTGCATGTCAAAACATTGCATTTGTTCTTATTCAACTTACAATGTTTAGATACTGAGCCGTTCCAATACTGGTATCAGTGCCAAAAACAGGAAAGGACAAAACAGATCCAAATGGATACAGGCCCATCAGCCTACTGAGCTGTGTCGGCAAGCTGATGGAACGGATGATAAACACCATACTGATGTGGCATCTGGAAGAAAAACGAATACTAATTCCACAGCAAGCCGGCTTTAGACAGCACAGATCCACTGAGGACCAGGTCATCCTCATAGCCCAGGAAATAGAAGATGCCTACCAGGCACAGAAACACACAGTAGCTGTTTGGGTGGATCTGGAAAAGGCATTTGACAAAGTCTGGAACGACGGACTTAGAGTCAAGCTAAGAAGAAGTGATGTTTGTGGGAAAATGTACAAGTGGATCAACCACTACCTCAAACAAAGAACGGCCAGAGTCCAAGTACAAGGGCAGATGAGCAAAAAGGTGACACTCGAGCAGGGAGTACCCCAAGGGGGAGTACTGTCACCCACACTCTTCCTGGTATATATAAACGACATTTCAGAGAATATACCAAGGAGAGTCCATAGCTCAATGTTTGCAGACGATCTGGCTATGTGGACCTCTGAAAAGAATCTCACCATAGCAAGAAATCGGATGCAGCAGGCCCTAACATCGCTGGAAGAGTGGGCGAACTCATGGCTGGTCAAAATAAACGAGGAGAAAACCACATGCACAATATTCTCGCTTTCATTAAAACCCCAAAGTACCAAATTAAGTCTAAATGGCAAATTCCTGCAGCCAAACGACAAACCAACCTATCTGGGAGTCACATTTGATCGGCGCATGACATGGAAAAGTCAGATTGAGAGAAACCGAATGAAAGCCAGAGAAAGAATGGCAATCATGAGGAAACTTGCTGGCACAAGCTGGGGAGCAGACGGAGGCATACTAAAGAAACTGTACACTGGAAGAGTGAGACCAGTTCTCGAGTATGGCATTGCGGCATGGACAACAGCAGCAAAGGCGAACTTCGATAAAGTTAGCAAACTTCAAAAACACGCCATGAGAGTTATAACAGGAGGCATGAAGTCAACGCCAATTGTAGAACTTGAAAAGATTACAAAACTGCAATCCATGACCGATAGAAGAGACTGCAGAGCCCAGCTGCAGTCAGAGAAACTCCGAAGACTGACTGACCATCCAATGCACCAGAGACTAAACAATTTGGGAAATGGGAAACTAACGCGGAGAAACGTTGCAGAAATAGCCAAAGCAAAGATGCACGAAGATCCCATAAACGCACTAACAACACCAAAACCCATCACTACTGTACGAAAACCTACCTGGAGGCAGGATATATTTCCAGAGGTGGTAGAAAATATACCAGGTATTGGAAACAAAAACTGCCAGACTGAAAAAGAAAGGAGAGATACTACCCTAAGCTTCATATCGAAAAGCTACCCAAGCATGGACTGGGCCCATGCATACACCGACGGTTCTGTAACAAACACTACACAGAACGGAGGGGCAGGAGCATTCCTGAACCTACCAAATGGCAGACAAATAACACTGCCAATCGCTACTGGTAAGTACACAAGCAATTTCAAAGCGGAGGCAGAGGCACTGAGGGCGGCAGTGGAAGAAATGGTGACACACAATGAAAATGAAAGCCATATAGTCCTGCTTACAGAGGCTCTCGCTGTAGTCAAAGCACTAAAAAGCCAGAAAAACACTGAGCTTAATGACTTAAGAGCAGCACTCTGCAAACTGTGCCAGCAGTGCGCACCAAAAAGGGTAGTGTTACAGTGGGTCCCATCACACTGCAACATCGAGGCAACGAGGAGGCAGACAGACTGGCAAAAGAAGGTGCAAGACTACCACAAACAGATACTAGTATGACGTACGAAGAGTCAAAACGGCTTATCAAAGCCATATACATGACCAAATGGGAAACCGAACATACTGGTTACACCAAAAACCATGCCTATTACCAGTTGAACCAAAGAGAGCAGATCGTTGTCTTCAGACTTCGCACTGGCCACAATAGACTGAGGTACCACCTATTCAACTAATTAAAGATAGGTGGTACCGACGAATGCCCGTGCGGTACCGGTAAAATGACCGCTGAACATCTGCTGCAGAACTGCCCGACATACGAGGATCAGAGAGAGCAGATGTGGCCATCACCAGTGGAACTGCAAGACAAGCTCTATGGCAGGGGCGACAGCCTCAGGATGACCGCCGCTTTTTTCGAAAAAATAATGGTTACTGTCTGACTGCGTACGAAGAAGAAGAAGAAGAAGATACTGAGCCGTTCAATAATAATAATACATTGTATTGTTTCATATACAATAAACGACCGTACTTAACCGGTTCCTGAAAGCGGAGCATAAACTGGTTATCTGTATCCTGCCAGGCTATAGTAAGAGACAAAGTTTGGAAATAGGGTGGCTACTCCTGTTCCCCCCTCCCCCTCCTTGTTGGAATTATAAGCAACAGGAAAATGAAACGAAAACATCAAAAATCCTTCTTAGTTGCTTTAGGTCTTTCTTTTCCTGCTGCCTAGTGGGGACAACATTAACGTTTGTACGGGAGAGTCTGTCCATTCTAAGACCATGACCGATGTATGACTACCTTTTTTTTTCATGATAAGTCATGATACATATTGTTATTTGGTGTTTTCTGTAATTGTTTTGTTGGTTCTGAATTTCTCCCAGTAAATGTTCGACAGTTTTTTTTTTCTTATTCTTAAATATATTTCGTCTCTTTTCTAATGCCCTAGTTTTGTTTCCGACAATCGCATCCATAAGTAAGTATTAGTGATACAGTATTTAAATAAATCAGTCTGGGATCAAGACGCTGAGCAGTGCATGAGCTGCAGTGGTCAGCGACCCATAGCTGACTGATATCGTCAGGGCAAGCGAACCAGAGCTGCCAAGACCCTTCTTCACCTCCACGCGGTGATCCTGGATAACGCTGCAGTAGGGCAGACTGGCTAAGGACAAGGGATCGAAGAGGGAATGCTAACCAGGTACTCAAAAAATTATTGCTGAAGTCGGAAGTGTTGGACCAAAAGGTGAAAAGATCGCAGCCAAGCTGTAAACTACGACACAACGCATTCCGTTATCTGGACTACATTTTGCTATGTAAGCTCTTTTCAGGGTTTGGTAGCGGGAGATTGAGAACGAACGAAGCCGAGCCAAATCAGTCATTAATCGATTTTAAAATAATAACAGCAGGTAGTTATCTGAAAACGCAGCATGAGTGTTAAGATCAACAGAGAATGAATACAGAATATCTGCCATCAAATTTGCGGATTTTCAAACAAACCATCATAATAAAAACAAAGAAACAACCTGCTAGGCAAGATCAAAAACATAACCAAATCATTTGGTATGAAAATAAATGTTACTAAAACAAAGGCGATGGTCACAGCGAAACAAATCAAGGTAATAAATATCAGCATCAAGGGACAGATCACAGAGCAAGTTCAGAGGTTTTCATATTTAGGTCAAATAATTACAAGGGATGTCCCTTGTGAAGCTGTAATCATAATAAGGATCCCACGAGAATAAAATAAGGTATTCTATGAGAGGCAAAAGCGGCAAACATCAAGTAACATTAATATTAGCCGCGTTAATAAATATTCACCACGCAAATCCGGCGTGTAGCAATGTAGCAATGTACAGCTTTGAAACGTGGGCTGTACAGAAATGATAAATAAACCTTAGTAGCTTTTGATATGTGGTGATATCACAGGATGCAAATAGTGAGCTGGGCAGAAAACAGGTAAGATTAGCAAGTTTTTACCTATTTACTTTGCACATAGATAACTAATGAAAAGTATACAAAAAAATACATTGTTTTTGATTGGCCATAATATGGAACACGGAGGCCTACTATTGAAAATACTGGAAGACAAAATTGAGGAGTAAATTAGAAGAGATTGTACAAGTAACAAATACATCCCTCAGGTGTGCAAGAACATCCAGGTGCTGTCTTATGCTGAGCTAAAGTAATATGCCAAGAAAAGAATACAGTGTCGTGACATGATGACGATCACAGGACTTCAACACAAGTGTCCAGACTAACAGAGGACTGTGGCTTGACAAGATAAGATGACTTGAACACCAGTCTTCGGACTAACAGAGGACTGTGGTGTTACATGATCAGACGATTTCCTTACCAGCCTTCGAACTAACAGAGGACTGTTTTGTGATACAATCAATGTTGTTGTTTTTTTTGTTTTTGTTTTTTGCGTTTGTCTTATTTGTCTATCCCACAGGAAGGTGTGCGTTGCATTATATTTTATTTTTATTTTGCGCTAGTCGGCCCAGTGCATCCGACTTCACCATGCATTTTATTTACTGCGTCCTCTTCCATTTTCTAAGGGTTTGCTTCCCCATGGGAAACGGCCTGTGCTGTGATTGGGGAGCGAATCCAGCACCTTGTGAGCCATGAAATTAAACCACTGGCCCTCGCCGTCCCATGCACAATCAAGTGATTTCAACACCAGTCTCCAGACACTAACCCGATTGTGATGGGCTTGAGGATGATATTGACAACTGACTGATCACGAAAGTAGACCAGGACCTATCGATAAAGTCACTATGTTATGGAAGTTTCTTAACCCTTTACATCCTAACCTGCCCATTATATGTTGCTTGGAAACCGAAGACACTACTAACATGTTCATTGCAACTTCATTGCTTGTTCTGTTCTGGGATAGCAGTTACAATGCATAAGTAATCAAATAGTATATGAATAAGGCAAAGAAATTTTTCCCTGCTCTTATGAATATGTATTTCCTGTTTTAAGGCTTAGGGTGTAAAGGGTTAAGACCTGACAATTACTTCTGGTTTTACCTCAGACTTGTCAGTTATTTGTGGTGTTACCTCAGACTTGACAATTACTTCTGGTGTTACCTCAGACTTGACAATTATTTTTGGTGTTCCCTGAGACCTCACAATTACTTCTGGAGTTGTTACCTGACAAAAATACTGAGAAAAAAATGTATTTTTAGCTGCAAATTGCTGCTCCACAAATTTTAGCTATTGTTGATTTAGAAATGCGAAGAGCTCCACCCTTCTGACATTCTCGTACCAGACAAAAATAAAAAGAAGGGCAGTGGGTTCTGGGATGTCAATTAGATAATTTAGGATACAATACAATAGTAAGCTTAGACGACTAGGGTCCGTCGCGTCGAATGACTATACCCATGACCGCAATATGTAAACGACACAGTTTTGTTCTCGAACAGCGCCAAGGGCCTAGAACAAATAATTACATGAGTCCAGAAACATAGTGAAAGCACAGAATCTCTACCTAAATACAAAGAAAACAAAGATAATGACAACTGATAAGACACAACTGCAACCTAAAATCGAGATAGCTGGCCAAGCGATTGAAAATGTTGCACATTTTGAGCATCCAGCTCAATACTGAATTCAATACTGAACAACAACTCTGACTCTTCTAGTGACCCTGACTTCTCTGACTCTTCTAGTGACCCTGTCTTCTCTGACTTTTCTAGTGACCATGACTTCCTTGACTCTTCTAGTGGTCCTGACCTCTCTGACTCTTCTAGTGGTCCTAACTTCTCTGACTCTTCTAGTGGTCCTGACCTCTCTGACTCTTCTAGTGACCCCGACCTCTCTATCTCTTCTAGTGACCCTGTCCACTTTTTCTCTTCTAGTGACCCTGACCTTGTGTCGTACTCATCTCATTTCAAAAGCTGTGCTCTTACCTTGTTGTACCTTAGTTAAGGCCCATGCCCGGCACTGATAACAACTAACTTATATCACTATTAACTGAATCGTCTTTTCGTTCCAACTGAAGCATATGGATACCATTACACCAAGCCCCCTTCCAGGATAAATGTATCCAGTATTTGCATTGATGAATTCATAGCATAGTTTTTACAAGCTTTAATTTGGGGAGGAAGTCTAACGTCTGGTTAGACAAAAATATACTTATCAGACATGTTAGTCAGGGTCAGGGAAAATATACTTATCTGACATGTTAGTCAGGGTCAGGGAAAATATACTTATCAGACATGTTAGTCAGGGTCAGACAAAATATACTGATCAGACATGTTAGTCAGGGTCAGACAAAATATACTGATCAGACATGCTAGTCAGGGTCAGACAAAATATACTTATCAGACATGTTAGTCAGGGTCAGAAAAAATATACTTATCAGACATGTTAGTCAGGGTCAGAAAAATATACTGATCAGACATGTTAGTCAGGGTCAGGCAAAATATACTGATCAGACATGTTAGTCAGGGTCAGGTAAAATATTCTGATCAGACATGTTAGTCAGGGTCAGGTAAAATATACTGATCAGACATGTTAGTCAGGGTCAGCTAAAGTATATTGATCAGACATGTTAGTCAGGGTCAGGTAAAATATACTGATCAGACATGTTAGTCAGGGTCAGGTAAAGTATATTGATCAGACATGTTAGTCAGAGTCAGGTAAAATATACTGTTCAGACATGTTAGTCAGGGTCAGCTAAAGTATATTGATCAGACATGTTAGTCAGGGTCAGGTAAAATATACTGGCCAGGAGCCAGCACCTCACTTCCACATCTGTATCTCTAGAACGGACGGCTTCCGTGGCAGACTGAATAACGAGGTGGGGTATCGACATGTTAGATGTATAACTGAGCGACATACAGATCCAGCCAAGCATAGCCCAACCGTCTGGAGAACCCAGGTCTACCCTCATCAGCACTCTCGGGATGTGAGGAAAGCTATGGCAACCCGTCACTTAACGTCCTTTTCAGGGCGCACACAAAAATACACCTACTCATTGTGGGCATTGGAAACAACAACAACAGAAAGCTTTTATTTAACTTGACATGACTTCTATTTCTCCCATTCTAAATAACTTGTGTTATTTCTCCGTAAGCCCAGAAATCCCAAACTGTTGTTCGTAGTTTCCATTACTGCACCTGTTATTCTGTCTCATTTAGACGTAACATGAGCAGCTTATTCAAACCTTGTTGCGAAAACCTAGTTTAACATAAAAATATATTGATTTGCATCGACAGTTAGGCCAGCAACGTTATCTTTGAAAACGATCGTCAATCATGTCGATTTCTTCCTCTGCTTTGTTTTCTGTTTGCTTACGGTTGGTTCGTGATTGTCCAACTCAATGATCGTGTGTGTCTGTACGAATGTGACTTTAATGTGCTGATCTCATTACGATTACCAGAAATATTCATGATCAACTGATGAAACGCAGTGAACTTATCTTTGTTTGTTTAAACAACACAAAAGCACAAATTCAGCAAAGAAACACTAAACTAAAAAAAATATACACTCCTGTAGTCTTAAAAAAGAAAACAAAACTTTTTTTAGTATTAATAAAAGCTTGCACTGAAAAGGTGCTTTTTTGGACTTTTTACAAGATGAATTTGTGCACGAGTAATTTAGTAAATAAGTCACAAACTTATTTGGGACCACAGAGAAATGTAGTTGGTAGTGTTTGAAGACGTCATTATGAGCCAGTGGTCTCGAGGTAAGGTGTTCGCCTCAGGTGCTGGAGGTCATGGGTTCAAATAACAGTGGAGACCGAGATTTTTTTCACGTGGATCATCCGGTAAATATTTCCTCTGATCTCTGAGTAGTGAGATCAGACACCCGTGTACAGTGGCGCGAACGTTAAAAATACCTTAGCAGTTGGAAATTGAAAAGTGTAGGCCTAACAGCCGCTGCTCTGGCAAAATTCAAGTTAAAAATATACTCAAATTATTAAAGCGATATTCGCCTCACAGACAATACAAGGGGCTTGTCATAAGTCTTTACCCTGACCATGAAGGAGTAGGAGGGGCAAGTTGAAATGTGCACAGTGCCTATTCCTTCTCAATTTATCTACCACCTGAATTTATACATTTCTGCCACTTCTGCGTGTTCTTGTAAAGACTTTCAGAATAAAGTAACCTATTTTTCGAACTAAACCAGTTATCACAAGCCAGTAGGACATCTTCGTCACTGTCAACATGATTTCCTTTCAGCTATTTTTTAAGTTTGGGAAAAGAAAAAAGTCTGATGGAGCTAAATCCGGAGAATATGGTGGGTGTGGACGAATTTCAATATTCAAATCGTTGGCTATTTGCAGCACAAGCCTTGCTTTATAGGATGGCGCGTTGTCTTGAACGAAAGGCAGAATTTGAGTGCGTTCTATCCCTCGTTTTCTTGTCACTTTTTTTTAGTTTGGTAAGGAGATCTGCATAATATTGCCCATTAACCGTGTTGCAATGAGGCAGATAATTTGTCAATATGACACCTTTGACATCCCAAAAACAGTCAGCATTACTGTTATTGCAGATTTATGTGCTCTTGACCTGACATGTGTTGGTGAGCCAAAGTTTTCCACTGCATACTGGAAATTTTGGATTTCGGGTCATAATGGTGAACCCAAGTCTCATCTACTGTCACCATGATCGGCAACAAGTTTTTCTACCGACATATTTGAGCAACTGGCCACAGCAATAACCCCTATTTGTTTCTGTTCACGTGTCAGCAGACGTGGGATCCAGTGGGCACACACTTTTCTCATGTTCAGCTGGTGTGTAAAATTCTAAAAACTGTACTTTCATTCAGTTTTGCTGATCTAGATATCTCTGCAATTGTCATTTTCCTATCCTGGTCATTGATTTTCTTCACTCGTGCAGCATTATCATCGCTGCAGTCTGAGAGGGTCTTCCTGATCTTGGAAGATCAGCAACATGAGCACGGCCACACTTAAACTGCCTACACCAGTTTTTTTACAAAAGCATAGAAGGACAGAATTCCTCAAACACTGGTTCTATCTCCGTGTGTATTTCTGTAGGTGCTTTTCCCTGCAACATCAAGAATAAGATCACAGTTCTGGCCCCTGATTTCTCCATTGTTCTGACAAACCGTTAGAGTGGCAGATCGGTCAATAAGGTGTGTTGCGCAATGCACTACACCGGGTAAACCCATCAAGGAGGAAAATTCATTCTTCTCAAGTCCAGTACAAGTTTAATGAGCTACATATGTGCCAAATTTCAACTTTCTCCACCTACTTCTTCAAAGTCAGGGTAAAGAATTATGACAAGCCCCTTGCATGTCGCAAAAAGGGGACTGTGTGGTTTTGTGATTAGCTGAGTGGCTTAAATGGCGCATGACAGACTACGGGTCTACCTTGCTCTAATTTAAGCTTCCACCTCCACCAGTCTCAAAAATAGGCGATCATATATTCCAGGGGCTAACAGATGCTGGGATTGAACTGACAAGTCACTAGTAGATTTTTTCATGCCTAAAAAAGATGAAACAAAGGATGTCACACCTCCCCACAACGTCTGACGACATATGTGGACTGGAGATAGATAGATAGACCGATTATGTAGCGGCAACATTCAGTTTTGGGAATATTGTTGGTAGCAAAAGCTTGGTGTCGCATTACAAAAGGTATAATCAAAGAACAGCCTGCTTCTGTGAGTTTTATTTTTATTCATTTTTAGGGAGGTGGGGAGGGAGTGGCATTAATATTGTCTACAAATGATATTCATAAGCTGGGATCAAGATGCCTAGCAGCGCATGAGCTGCAGTGGTCAGCGACTCATAGCTGACTGCTAGCGTCAAGGCCAGCGAACCAAAGCTGCCAAGACCCTTCTACACCTCCACGCGGTGATCCTGGAGAACAGGCTGCAGCATGGCAGACTGGCTAAGGAGAAGGGATCGAAGAGGGAATGCTAACCCGGTACTCAAAAAATGATTGCTGAAGTCGGATGTGTTGAACCGAAAGGTGCAAATATCGTAGTCAAGCTGTAAACTACGACACAACGCATTCCGTTCTCTGGACTACAATCTGGTACTTAAGCCCTTTCAGTGTTTGGTAGCGGGAGATTGAGAATGAACGAACCCAAGCCAAGCCATATTCATAAGGAAATACTTCACGTTTGCGGCGAGACGGCTTTATTGCGTAAAGGGGTGCATTACTGAGCCGATTCATTTTTTTTAAGGACACTCAAAAGGTTGCTGTTGAAGTCTGACCTAGGCGTCCTGTTCCGATCGCAACAGAAGCATCTATGTGGCACGTGGGAAGGGATTATGCCAGCTGTCAGGCTAGAACATTTGATAGCGTAGCAACTGCAACAGGTTGTCTCGCATGGTTTAGTCTGCAGTATAATTTCAGATCGATTAAATTTCGGGAACATGTGACCACCGTTGGTGCCCAAACCGGTGACTAACGAACAAACTTAAGGGACTTGTCAATGCAATTATCAAGCTATGGGATACGTGTTTTTGCAAAAATTATGTTCAGAAAAAAAAGGAAAATGTAAGTTCGTTAGTGAAGCGTGCAGCCTAGGCAGACAGTGAGCTGATATGCTACGAGGCGTGTTTAAATGAAACCGGTCCAAACTGCAACAAGTCAACATATGTACGAACGATCTACCGAGACCAGTTCAGACGCATATTGTTGCGTTAACTCATTTCCTTCTTTAAACATCGTTATCCAGTTCTTCACTGTTGACTTTTACACACTTTTGTTACCATATACTGCCAGCATTCTGCGATGAATGTCAACTGGTCGACATCCTTCAGCTGTTAGAAACTGAATCCCCGCTCACTGATCAACTCTGGACGGATTCCGCTTTACACCCGCCATATTTTCAACGGTCTGCTGAGGAAACTATGAGTCGGAGGATAATGAAATTTTGCAAAATTGACGGTTGGTATGGGATGTTTACACCAGAAGTGACGTCATCACGCGCATCGTACGTATGTTTACTTGGTGCAGTTAGGTCTGGTCTTAATTGAACACGCCTCGTTAGACCGAGATTACACCCCGATAGGTTCGAAATCATGGTCGGACAGAAACAAATGCGGGCGTGGTTCGCTCCTGGTACGACCGCTCCTCCAGTCGACCCAGCTGTAAATAGGTACCTGATGTATGAGTTGGGGAATGTGTAAACAACAAGGAAGGGAAGTGACATCCCACCTCACATATGCTGCGGCTTATGTCCATGAAGAGTTATCTTCATCCCCGATGGCAATCGTTGCCATGGCACCCACCTTGACCTTTAAGTGCAAAAATTAGTGATTTACAAGTTCCTGTCTCATTCCTGTTTGTTTCTTCAATAGCCATTTGTGACCATCTACTGGCAGTCGTCAGCTATGTTCAACAGATCAATTTATTCGTCGCTGTCGAACGTTGCAGTGTTTCCATTCATTCCAGTTGGATACCGCTAGTTTCAGGTATATCGATACGATAAAGGTCCGTCGTGGTGTGTGTGATGGTCTGGCTAGAGCAGTTGTGGAGCAGGTGTGTGGTTCAAATCCCGCTACAGGCACTCTTTAGTCGACCCAACTGTAAAGGGGATCAATTGTGAATGGGTACCTGAGCTACGGTTATGGAAAGAAAGACAACGCCGAAATGAACTGGTCACTCTACCTCATACAACCTGTGGCTTAGTACAATCAAGTTTTAACACTCTTTACCCTACCGAAGTTTCTGATTTGCAATTTATATATTTATGTGTTGCTGTTGTTGTTGTTGTTGTTGTTGTTGTTGTTGAATGTCCACAATGAGTAGAATCGCTCTTTGTGCGCCCTAAAAAGGACGTTAAGTGATGGGTTGTCCTAGCTTTCCTCACATCCCCAGCGTGCTGATAGAGGTGGACCAGAGTCCTCCATGCGTTTGTGCTATTCTTGGCTTCATCTGCGTGTTGCTCACTACTACTGGGATCACATCGATCTCTCGCCTTATTTGCTAGGCTGCAATGAAAACAGCCCGTTTCCAGGACGGGCTACGAGGAAGCCACGGTGAGGGTCTTGTTAAGATTGTTTTGCCTGAACCTGACAAACATGTCTTACCAGTATGTTTTGCCTGACCTGACCCTGACTAACATATCTTACCAGTATGTTTTGCCTGACCCTGACTAACATGTCTTACCAGTATGTTTTGCCTGACCTGACCTTGACTAACATGTCTTACCAGTATGTTTTGCCTGACCCTGACTAACATGTCTTACCAGTATGTTTTGCCTGACCTGACCTTGACTAACATATCTTACCAGTATGTTTTGCCTGACCCTGACTAACATGTCTTACCAGTATGTTTTGCCTGACCTGACCCTGACTAACATGTCTTACCAGTATGTTTTGCCTGACCTGACCCTGACTAACATGTCTTACCAGTATGTTTTGCCTGAACCTGACTAACATGTCTTACCAGTATGTTTTGCCTGACCTGACCTTGACTAACATGTCTTACCAGTATGTTTTGCCTGACCTGACCTTGACTAACATGTCTTACCAGTATGTTTTGCCTGACCTGACCTTGACTAACATATCTTACCAGTATGTTTTGCCTGACCCTGACTAACATGTCTTACCAGTATGTTTTGCCTGAACCTGACTAACATGTCTTACCAGTATGTTTTGCCTGACCTGACCCTGACTAACATGTCTTACCAGTATGTTTTGCCTGAACCTGACTAACATGTCTTACCAGTATGTTTTGCCTGACCTGACCCTGACTAACATGTCTTACCAGTATGTTTTGCCTGACCTTGACTAACATGTCTTACCAGTATGTTTTGCCTGACCTGACCTTGACTAACATGTCTTACCAGTATGTTTTGCCTGAACCTGACTAACATGTCTTACCAGTATGTTTTTCCTGACCTGACCTTGACTAACATATCTTACCAGTATGTTTTGCCTGACCCTGACTAACATGTCTTACCAGTATGTTTTGCCTGACCTGACCCTGACTAACATGTCTTACCAGTATGTTTTGCCTGAACCTGACTAACATGTCTTACCAGTATGTTTTGCCTGACCTGACCTTGACTAACATATCTTACCAGTATGTTTTGCCTGACCCTGACTAACATGTCTTACCAGTATGTTTTGCCTGACCCTGACTAACATGTCTTACCAGTATGTTTTGCCTGACCTGACCCTGACTAACATGTCTTACCAGTATGTTTTGCCTGACCCTGACTAACATGTCTTACCAGTATGGTTTGCCTGACCTGACCCTGACTAACATGTCTTACCAGTATGTTTTGCCTGAACCTGACTAACATGTCTTACCAGTATGTTTTGCCTGAACCTGACTAACATGTCTTACCAGTATGTTTTGCCTGACCCTGACTAACATGTCTTACCAGTATGTTTTGCCTGACCCTGGCTAACATTTCTTACCAGTATGTTTTGCCTGACCCTGACTAACATTTCTTACCAGTATGTTTTGCCTGAACCTGACTAACATGTCTTACCAGTATGTTTTGCCTGACCCTGACTAACATGTCTTACCAGTATGTT
This sequence comes from Ariolimax columbianus, assembly GCA_036924085.1. NCBI lineage: Eukaryota > Metazoa > Mollusca > Gastropoda > Stylommatophora > Arionidae > Ariolimax > Ariolimax columbianus. The sequence continues at coordinate 60,991,914 of JAVGWX010000005.1, read as the reverse complement.
TTGCCTGACCCTGACTAACATGTCTTACCAGTATGTTTTGCCTGACCCTGACTAACATTTCTTACCAGTATGTTTTGCCTGACCAGACTATTAGTCTTTCTTCCCTATTAATTTTTTATTTGTTTTTACGTATATTCCAATCTGTCACCGTATTGGCAGCTGAAATATGCTCCCTGTAATCTTCAGAGGCACATTTTAGAATGCGCGTTAAGAAGCTAGAAACTTCCTCATGTGAAACGATTATTATATAAATCACTACTGCAAATGCTCCTTACGTGCTTTTTGTAAAGTGATAAGCTGTTGTAATGCCACTATGCTTCAACGGGAGCAAACATCATCATAAATACGTGTATTCACATTTGTTATTATGATTTGTTAGGTGTTTTCATTTTTATTGTTATCTGGCTCTGACGAATCCCTTTTGGTTATAACTTTCGTTTCGAAACTGTTTATACGCCGTGTCTGATCTATACGTGTGGTTGTTATTATGTACCCCTAATTACGGAACATGTAACAAGGAACTCGGATAACACTGTCTGTTGTGATACTAGCAAATACTGTACTTGTACTTAGAAAGTCTTCAAGCAGGCTTTTAGTCCAATTTATTTGTGTAGTTATAACTGAAGAGTATTCATGTTACATCCCTAGGAGATTACATCTCGTTCTCTCGTTCGATTCATAAAACATGAGGTATATCACGAGGGACAATCTCAAGACAGACTGACGAGTGCTCTACTGTCACACACCGCAGACCAACATATCCTGTGTCCCTAGAGGGGAGAGTAGAGAGAGTACAGGATTTGAATTCCTCCTAATCTGGATTGCGCAAGAGTGGCAGTTGCTAGAATGTTCTATTTTAAAAGGGCAGGTCACTGAACGAGTCAATCGCCACTAATGCATCATGTTAGTAGCAGAAGACAAATGCATTATGGGGGTTCTGTTTGCTGCAACCATTTTGTTGTACGTGTACTATGTCCAGTGGTATGTTGCTTTTCGTTTCGTTGTTGTTTTATCTGGACTTGTTTATTTAATTGCATAGAGGGACAAACCTTGCGTCAGGGGACGGTAAAACAGACTGATAGAGACCTAAACTTATCAAAGTCATGTAAAACACACTGATAGAGACCCAAACTTATCAAAGTCATGTAAAACATACTGATAGAGACCCAAACTTATCAAAGTCATGTAAAACACACTGATAGAGATCCAAACTTATCAAAGTCATGTAAAACATACTAATAGAGACCCAAACTTGTCAAAGTCATGTAAAACATACTGATAGAGACCCAAACTTATCAAAGTCATGTAAGACATACTTATAGAGAACCAATCTTATCAAAGTCATGTAAAACACACTGATAGAGACCCAAACTTATCAAAGTCATGTAAAATATACTGATAGAGAACCAATCTTATCAAAGTCATGTAAAACATACTAACGTTGACAAAATCTTATCAAAGTCATTTAAAATATTCCTATGGAGACCCAAACTTGCCAAGGTCAGGTAAAACATACTAATATGGGCCAAAACTCATCTAGATCGGTTCAAACAAACTCTCATAGACCCATCCCTGACTTATTCGCCGTGCTCGGAAAATGAACTAAGCTACAGCAGCCTGGCCCTCTCAGTAGTAAACCTGATGAGAAGAAACAATGCCCCACAGCAAAGAAATTTCAGTGCCATCTTCGTTAATGCACCAAATTCTATAAGATGAAGATCACTGAAAACATGTTACTCCAGAACATATGTCCGTTCTGTTTTGTTCTGTTAAGAATCGACGTCATTACACACCAGGTAGACTCCTAGGTGCCCAGACCCTCTCAGCAAATAGGCAAAGCATGCAAACAATTATGGTACATGTAGCCTAAGAAAGGATGCTAGGATGTTTGATAATAAATGGCATGTCACTGAACGAATCAATTGCCACGAATGCATCATGTTAGTAGCAGAAGACAAATACATTATGGGGGGGGGGGGGGGGGGGGGGGGGGGTTCTGTTTGATGCAATCATTTTGTTGTACGTGTACAGTGTCCAATGGTATGTTGCTTTTCGCTTTGCTGTTGTTTGCTCTGGACTTGTTTATTTTTTGCAAAAGGGTCAAAACTTGCAACAATATGCGCCTGGCATGGTCTCTTTCGTTAACTCACGTCCTTCTTTAAACATCGTTCTCCAGTTCTTCACTGTTGTCTTCGACACACTTTTTGTCCCAATACACTGCCTGCATTCAGCGATGAATTTCAACTGGTCGACATCCTTCAGCTGTTAGAAACCGAAACACCGCTCGCTGATCGACTCTGGAAGGATTCCGTAACACAACCGCCATGTTTTCAACGGTCTGCTGAGGAACCTATGAGTCAGAGGATAATACTTCTTCTTCTTCTTCTTATGCGTACGCAGTCAGACAGTAACCATTATTTATTCGAAAAAAGCGGCGGTCATCCTGAGGCTGTCGCCACTGCCATAGAGCTTGTCTTGCAGTTCCACTGGTAATGGCCACATCTGCTCTCTCTGATCCTCGTATGTCGGGCAGTTCTGCAGCAGATGTTCAGTGGTCATTTTACCAGTACCGCACGGGCATTCGTCGGTACACCCTATCTTCAATTTGTTGAATAGGTGGTACCTCAGTCTATTGTGGCCAGTGCGAAGTCTGAAGACAACGACCTGCTCTCTTCGGTTCAACTGGTAATAGGCATCGTTTTTGGTGTAACCAGTATGTTCGGTTTCCCATTTGGTCATGTATCTGGCTTTGATAAGCCGTTTTGACTCTTCGTACGTCATACTGGTATCTGTTTGTGGTAGTCTTGCACCTTCTTTTGCCAGTCTGTCTGCCTCCTCGTTGCCTTGGATGTTGCAGTGTGATGGGACCCACTGTACCACTACCCTTTTTGGTGCGGACTGCTGGCACAGTTTGCAGAGTGCTGCTCTTAAGTCATTAAGCTCGGTGTTTTTCTGGCTTTTTAGCGCTGTGACTACGGCGAGGGCATCTGTCAGCAGGACTATATGGCTCTCATTTTCACTGTGTGTCACCATTTCTTCCACTGCCGCCCTCAGTGCCTCTGCCTCCGCTCTGAAATTGCTTGTGTACTTACCAGTAGCGAATGACAGTGTTATTTTTCTGCCATTTGGTAGGTTCAGGAATGCTCCTGCCCCTCCGTTCTGTGTTGTGTTTGTTACAGAACCGTCGGTGTATGCATGGGTCCAGTCCATGCTTGGGTAGCTTTTCGTTATGAAGTTTAGGGTAGTATCTCTCCTTTCTTTTTCAGTCTGGCAGTTTTTGTTTGCAATACCTGGTATATTTTCTACCACCTCTGGAAATATATCCTGCCTCCAGGTAGGTTTTCGTACAGTAGTGATGGGTTTTGGTGTTGTTAGTGCGTTTATGGGATCTTCGTGCATCTTTGCTTTGGCTATTTCTGCAAAGTTTCTCCGCTTTAGTTTCCCATTTCCCAAATTGTTTAGTCTCTGGTGCATTGGATGGTCGGTCAGTCTTCGGAGTTTCTCTGACTGCAGATGGGCTCTGCAGTCTCTTCTATCGGTCATGGATTGCAGTTTTGTAATCTTTTCAAGTTCTACAATTGGCGTTGACTTCATGCCATCTGTTATAATTCTCATGGCTTGGTTTTGAAGTTTGTTAACTTTATCGAAGTTCGCCTTCGCTGCTGTTGTCCATGCCACAATGCCATACTCGAGAACTGGTCTCACTCTTCCAGTATACAGTTTCTTTAGTATGCCTTCGTCTGCTCCCCAGCTTGTGCCAGCAAGTTTCCTCATGATTGCCATTCTTTCTCTGGCTTTCATTCGGTTTCTCTCAATCTGACTTTTCCATGTCATGCGCCGATCAAATGTGACTCCCAGATAGGTTGGGTTGTCGTTTGGCTGCAGGAATTTGCCATTTAGACTTAATTTGGTACTTTGGGGTTTTAATGAAAGCGAGAATATTGTGCATGTGGTTTTCTCCTCGTTTATTTTGACCAGCCATGAGTTCGCCCACTCTTCCAGCGATGTTAGGGCCGTCTGCATCCGATTTCTTGCTATGGTGAGATTCTTTTCAGAGGTCCACATAGCCAGATCGTCTGCAAACATTTAGCTATGGACTCTTCTTGGTATATTCTCTGTAATATCGTTTATATATACCAGGAAGAGTGTGGGTGACAGTACTCACCCTTGGGGTACTCCCTGCTCGAGTGTCACCTTTTTGCTCATCTGCCCTTGTACTTGGACTCTGGCCGTTCTTTGTCTGAGGTAGTGGTTGATCCACTTGTACATCTTCCCACAAACATCACTTATTCTTAGCTTGAGTCTAAGTCCATCTTTCCAGACTTTGTCAAATGCATTTTCCAGATTCACCCAAACAGCTAATGTGTGTTTCTGTGCCTGATAGGCATCTTCTATCTCCTGGGCTATGAGGATGACCTGGTTCTCAGTGGATCTGTGCTGTCTAAAGCCGGCTTGCTGTGGAATTAGTATTCGTTTTTCTTCCAGATGCCACATCAGTCTGGTGTTTATCATCCGTTCCATCAGCTTGCCGACACAGCTCAGTAGGCTTATGGGCCTGTATCCATTTGGATCTGTTTTGTCCTTTCCTGTTTTTGGTACTGGTACCAGTATTGCGTCTTTCCGTGCCTGTGGTACAATTCCCCTTTTCCAGCTTTGGTTCAGGACCGATAGCAGTTTCCTCTTCGCTGTTTGGCCCAGCCCCATCAGCATTTCGTTTGTTATCCCGTCTTTTCCGGGAGATTTCCTTTTCTTTAGTGTACTCATAGCCTCTTCCATTGCGCGCATTGTTAATTTGGCCATCATGTGCTCTTCAGGTGCTGTATTCATGTTTTCGTGCCCCTTTAGCTCTTCGCTAATGTCTGTATGCTTATCTGCAGGGACCTCGATGTGGTTTGCTCTGGCATAGTGATCGACAAAGGCGTTTGCGGCTTTCTTACCTGTCATCAAGTTCTTGCCATGCTTGATAGTAATTTGTTTATTTGACGGGGTTTCGTCGTTCATGGCTCTGACTAGCTTCCATAGCTTGTTCCCGTCTTTGTCCAGGTTTAGACTTTCCGTTTTATTTTTCCAGCTTTCTTTTGCTGTTTGCTTGAGAGTGTGTTTGTACTTCGCCGCGGCGGCTTTGAGGGCGATGTTTGCCTCCATGGATTTTTCTCGCTCTGCCATGTTCCTAGCATTTGTTACTGCATCTTCCACTTTCTACAACTCATCATTCCAGTAGGGCTTATAGTTTTTCCTAGCTCCTCTTGGGGTGGTTTCAGTGGCGGCTTGCATTATTGCCTTGCTTAGGCTCTCTACCATGGGCTTCATTTTGGTGTTTTGTGTGTTGATGGTTTCACACAGCCCATCTGTCAGGATTGCAAATCTGTCCCAGTCGGCTCGTTTGTAATTCCAACGTGGGAGCGGTTTTGTTTCCTGTGGGCCTACTTCCATGTCAATGGTTAGCCTGATCGTCCTGTGGTCGCTACCTGCCAGTTGGTTTAGCACCTGGCGGTCTATTTTATCGTGTATGTCCTGTGTGGAGAAGGCCAAATCTGGAGTCGAGGTGGTATGCCATGTTCTTGAATAGAAGCTAGGGCTATCCTCCGGCCTATTGATTAGGGAGAGATTTGCATCTATCTCCCAATCTTCCACTTCGTCACCTCTGCTGTCTGTGTCAGAGTATCCCCATCTCTCCGAGTGGCTGTTGAAATCTCCAACTACTATGCAGTTGGAGTCTCTGACCTCCATACTCGAGAGCGATAGGTCTCTATTTGGTGGTCCGTACAGATTGAAAATGCGGAGCTTCGTCTCTTGAGCCATTATGTCAACTCCTACAATTTCTGCTTGTCCAGTGTGATTGACAGATACCGCGCTACTCGGTATGCAGTTTCTGGTCAGTATCAGGACCCCTCCTTTGTGGCCTTCTCTATCTAGACGGAAGGTCTGGTATAGAGGATAATACAATTTTGCAAACTTGACGGTTGGTATATGCTGTTTACATAAGAAGTGACGTCATCATGCACATCGTTCGAATATTCACTTGGTGCAGTAAGGTCCGGTTTCATTTGAACACGTCTAGTATTTCAACAGCATGTTCCATATTTCCTATCACTCTATCTGGCTCCAGCGCTTACATTTCTTCCCGAATGTAGTCTCAACCTGTTGGTTGTCCTGGACTTATATTAACATACACACACACAAATTGGGATTTCATTATAAAAACGAATATAAAATGGTATTGTGCATAACGCTGTGGTTTTGATTTTCGAAGCTAATCACGCTGAGTTAAACTCTTGACGACGTTACTTTAGTAGCAGGTTACAGTGGCTCTTTTTACATTTCAAAGCGCACTTAAGATGTTTGGCCAGCGTTCTCTTTGCTGTAGTGCAATACGAGACTGCTCAGTAAATTTGCTAATGTGAGAGTTACAGTGTTGGCCACCCCGCCCCCTTTTACACACACACATAAACAGCTCTTCTCCTTCTTCTTCTTCTTCTTCTTCTTCTTTATCTTCCTCTTCTTCTTCGATCTGCCTATATATCTATTTCCTGTCTACTTGTGTCGTTAGAAGTCGGAGAGAGGTGTGACCTTCTTTGTTTCATATTTTATGGCAGGCGATAATTTGTTAGGTTGGTATTCCCTGGAAAATATGATCGCCTATTTTTGGGACTGGTGACGGTGGAAGCGAAAATATTAGCACGGTAAACCTGCAGCCTGTCAGACGCCATCTATGCCTCTCTACTAACCACATAACCAACAACAGATGTTATAGACACACAGTCTATTTTTTTTGTCACATATTCTTTGTAGAGCGAGAATCACTAGAATAATTTGAGTAGATTTTTAACTTCAGTTTTGCCCGAGAAGCGGCCCTTAAGCCTACTCTTTTCAATGTCAAATTGCCAAAGAATTTTTAAACACGGGTGTCTGATCTCACTACTCGGAGATCAGGGGAAATATTTACCGGATGATCCACGTGAAAAAAATTCTGGTTTTTCACCTTGATTTGAACTTCCACCACCCGAAACGAACACCTTACCTCGAGACCACTGGGTCTCACTCGTGTTCGATTAAAATGATCTAGTGAGGTAAGGTTCACCAAGGAGACTACGTTCTAGATCTTCACCGGTCTCCAGCTTATTTCAATGGAGACCATCGGTGACAAAAGCGAGGTCTTGATCATAGTTATTTTTCCCTGACTGTGTAAGTCGTTTCTCCCCACCTTCCCCCTTTTAAATGTATGCATTCACTTTTAACACGTACAAACAATTATATTAAGTCCGACTCTCTAAACCTACCAACTTTGTCAATGTGGATCGAAAAATAAAACTGTTTAACTTCCTTGCCCCAGACCACCCCTGCTTATCTCCCTCTTGCAGCAACATCACGAGGCGCGAGAATCTAGTTATGCTTGGAGTTTGATTTGTTGGTGTCAATTTGCTCTTCAGTCTCTGCCGTTCTTCTTCTTCTTCGTTCGTTTTCAATCTCCCACCATCAAACACTGAAAGGGCTTAAGTAGCAGAATGTAGTCCAGAAAACGGAATGCGTTGTATCGTAGTTTACAGCTTGGTTGCGATATTTGCACCTTTCGGTCCAACACATCCGACTTTAGCAAGCATTTTTTGAGTACCGGATTAGCATTCCCTCTTCGATCCCTTCTCCTTAGCCAGTCTGCCCTGCTGCAGCCTGTTATCCAGGATCACCGCGTGGAAGTGTAGAAGGGTCTTGGCAGCTATGGTTCGCTGGCCCTGACGCTAGCAGTCAGCTATGGGTCGCTGACCACTGCAGCTCTTGTGCGGCTCAGCATCTTTATCCCACCCACTTAGAGAAAATCAAAATTGGTCGTGACATGATTACATCTAAGATTTGATTTTCTGGTTTCCGTACGCTTTGAATTTGTGAATAATGTTATGCTGTTGAAAATTGGTGCGTGTGTGGTTCTACTGTATGATATGAAAAAGGGGCATGTAATTTGTAGTGTCAGAAACAGACTGAAGGCTTGCTGATGTTTACATGGCTCAGAAAAATGACTTGTAACTTGGAGTCTTAAAATCAGACAAAACTTTGTGATGACTTTGTGGCTCAGAAACACGACATGTAACTTGTAGCCTCACAGACAAGATGTTTTGATGTCTCTATGGCTCAGAAACACGACATGTAACTTGAAGTCTCACAGACAAGACTTTGTGATGTCTCTATGGCTCAGAAACACGACATGTAACTTGTAGTCTCACAGACAAGACTCTGTGATGTCTCTATGGCTCAGAAACACGACATGTAACGATGCGCATACCACCAAGAGACAAACCGTCACCAATATGTGTGGCCACAATCACGTGACTAGCAGTATTACTTCTAGACTGCAGATCTTTGCAGATCTTTGCAGATTTTTTGTAAATCATGTCAACAATCTGTCACATATTTATGATACGAAACATCTTCCTCGCGAAATCAATATATCCATACCAATGACTCTAACAAAAGTGACCGTCAGCTCTAGTACTAGGCATCGCCGTTCACCTTCACTTACTAGGACACATATAGTGCCCACTTTGCCCTCATTTGTGAATATTTAATGACAAGCTCCTCCTCTCACTTTTCCACAAGACTTCTGGGTCCTGGCATCAAGTGATCTAATGTAGGTTCTTCTTCTGTCATGACTTGGAACACATAGCCCAGTGCTGCTACTGTCGCCATTGCATGTTGTTGACCGTCACTCACCCTTGTATGTTGTTGACTGTCACTGACCATTGCATGTTGTTCACCGTCACTGACCATTGCATGTTGTTGACCGTCACTCACCATTGCATGTTGCTGACCGTCACTGACCATTGCATGTTGTTCACCGTCACATACCATTGCATGTTGTTGACCGTCACTCACCCTTGCATGTTGTTCACCGTCACTGACCATTGAATGTTGTTCACCGTCACTCACCATTGAATGTTGAATGTTGCTCTTCAATTATCCTCCCGGTTCGTTGTTCTTCTCTCCCTAGATCGCGTGACCAGCCATGTCTGATAGCCTGTTCAACGTAACCACTATGTCGCCTGACTTGGACAGCCAGATTTTAGTCATGCCCCGGTCAGCGCCCGAAGGTATGGGCTACTGCCAATACAAAGAGAATTTTACATCTGCCTACGAGACCTTGAGTTTGGTAAGTGAATAAATATCAAAATGGGTTCTCAGCTTTAAAAGATAACGTATTCCCTGATAATGGATTGCCCAAAATGTCCCCATGCCACATTGGCGATACTTGTCAAAATCAGCATTATTATCAATCGTTGTCAAACTTATTATTATTACTGTCTGATAGAGGAGAGTAAAATTTGTCAGGCAAAACATACCGGTCGGACATGTTAGTCAGTCAGGTAAAATATACGGGTCGGAAATGTTAGTTAGAGTCAGGCAAAACGTACGGGTCGGACATGTTAGTCAGTCAGGTAAAACATACGGGTCGGACATGTTAGTCAGAGTCAGTCAAAACGTACGGGTCGGACATGTTAGTCAGAGTCAGGTAAAACATACGGGTCGGACATGTTAGTCAGAGTCAGGTAAAACATACCGGTCGGACATGTTAGTTAGAGTCAGGTAAAACATACGGGTCGGACATGTTAGTCAGAGTCAGGTATAACATACGGGTCGGGCATATTAGTCAGAGCCAGGTTAAACATACTGGGCAGGACCCTCACCCACTTCAAAGTATGGAACGGGCGGCTTCCATGATAGAGGTGGCGGATCAACGTGTTATATGTATAATTGAGTGACACACAGGCGCAGCCAAGCATAGCACAACCGCCTGGAGATCGTTCGTTATACCGTCATCAGCATTTTTAATTTAACTTAATTACTTTATACTGATTTAGAAGACTCTGCAGAGTCTATATGCAACCAATTTCTTGGAAAGTGGTTTTTACCGATGTAAGAGTTCATCTCAATAGACTCAAACACTAGAGTTAAGTAGATCCCCGGCCAGTTAGGTGCCATCTACATCTGCTCTTAAAAAACCACCTGGGGGAAGGTTCACACAATTTGAATTGAATTTTTATTTGAATTTTGTCCTGGCAGCGGCCTTTCAGCCTCCTTTTTTCGATTTCCAACTGCCAAAGAATTGTTAACGTGTTAGACAATAGCACGAGAATCTGATCTCACTGCCCAGAGATCAGTGGAACTTGTACCATAAGATCCACTTGAAAAAATTTCATATCTCCACCGTGATTCGAGGCGGACACCTCACCTAGAGACAACTGAGATGTGAGAAAAGCTACTGCAACCCGCCACTTAACGCCATTTTCAGGGCGCATTAAAATGGGGTTCTTACTTTGAGTCGACAATCAACAACAATTTCAATCATTGTCAATCAATAACATTCATTGTCAATCCTTATCAACTATAGTCAATCATTAGGGGATCGTGTGGTCTAATGGTTGGGAACTTGGTTGACAATCCTAATATACCAGTTTTCAATCGTATCGTGCAAAGTTTGACAAGTCGTGCAATGTCGTCGTTTTTTAATGTTATGACCACTTCTCACAGTCGATCCATCCAGAAATTGGTACCTGACGAAGTCTATCTACCTATCTATCTATCTATCTGTCTATCTATCTATATATCTATCTATCTATCTATCTATCTATCTATCTATCTATCTATTCTATCTATCTATCTATCTATCTATCTATCTATCTATATATATCTATCTATTATATCTATTCTATCTATCTATCTATCTATCTATCTATCTATCTATCTATCTATCTATCTATCTATCTATCTATCTATTCTATCTATCTATCTATCTATCTATCTATCTATCTATCTATCTATCTATCTATTCTACGTATCTATCTATATATCTATCTATCTATCAATTCTATATATCTATCTATCTATCTACCTATCTATCTATCTATCTATCTATCTATTTGTCTATCTATTATATCTATCTATCTATCAATCTATCTATCTATGTATCTATCTATTCTATCTATCTATCTATCTATCTATCTATCTATTCTATCTATCTATCTATCTATCTATCTATCTATCTATCTATCTATCTATCTATCTATTCTATCTATATATCTATCTATCTATATATCCATCTTCAGTTCAATTATGTCGTTAGACGTCGTGCGGAGGTGCGACCTCCTTTGTTTCATATTTTGTGGCACGTGAAAATCCACTGATGACTTGCCAGGTCAATCCCAGCATCTGTTAGCCCCTGGAATATACGATCGCCTATTTTTTAGACTGGTGGAGGCGGAAGCGTAAATTAGAGCAAGGTATTCCCGCAGATTGTCAGGCGCCAACTAAGCCGTTCTGCTAACCCAAGACCTGTTGTTATCGCCACACAGTCCCCCCTGTTTTTCTTTATTTTTGCGACAAATTCTCTACGGGACGAGAATCCCAAAAATAATTTGAGTATATTTTTAACTTGAATTTTGCCCGAGCAACGTCCGTTAGGCCTAATTTTTGTCATTTCCAACTGCTAAGTTATTTTTAACGGGTGTCTGATATCAGGCTTCAGAGATCAGGGGAAATATTTACCGGATAATGCACGTGAAAAAAATTCCTCTGTCTCCACCGGAATTTAAACCCGCGACCTCCAGCACCCGAGGCGAATACCTTACTTCAAGACAACTGGGTCCCTCACCTGACGAAGTACCGGGCCAATTTCGAAGCTGCGGCGGTAGCTACGGAGATCGTAATCGGCTACCGCCACTTGCAGCAATGAAAGGCGCCCGGACAAATGTTGGGGCGCCATGGAACAATTAGCCGTTTTCCATTTTTCTTTTTCCGTCAAATAACAATTGTAGCGCTTATACCAATTTCTAGGTTTCATTGGAAAGATGTAGAAGTCTGGGAATGATAGACCGCTTGGCGATCCAGTCGCCACACAATGTGCAGGTTACTGTTGATAGGAAGGAAC